>JAWNNJ010000911.1:0-17020 GCA_035045125.1 Hypselothyrea guttata
ACAAGTTAAACAGGCAATTGTGGGCGGGAGGTGGGCCGGGAGGCGCACACATTAACCAAAAAGCGTTGGCCAAACGTGGGAGAACGTCCTCGACCTAGTTCAATGTCAATGCCATTGTGTGCCACATTATCCTCGTTTTGGCGACGGCGACGGCGACGTTGACGGCGACGTCGTCCTTTTTAACAGGCTTGGCCTTGGGCTGCAGTGCGAGCCAAACGAGCCAAAACACGAGTCGAGGCCACGGCCACGGCCACGAACACCGGCACAGAGTCATGCCCCAACTCCTTGCCACCTCCAGGCCACGTTCAGGCCACGTTCAGACCACGTTCAGACCAGGCCAGCACAGAGCAGCACCCTCACACAAAGTGAGCCTCAGGCGCCACGATGCTGCTGCTGCCGCTGCTGCTGCGTTGGCCATGTTGCAACGTTGGGGCAAGAGCTGGCGGCTGGTGGCGACAATATCCTTGCACTTGTGCGGCTGCTGCGCTGTCTGCCGCGAGGGAGGGTTGCGGGTGTGAGGGTGCACACAAAGCCAGCACCACACTGAGAGAAAAATAAATCAAAATTTTATTTGCTGTACTTAAAACAAAAATGATAGACTTTAGCCGACAAAACTCACAAAAAAATTAACAATTTCTAAAATAAACTAAAAATATAATTTTCTTCAGTGTAATTCCATAACATTTTTATTCTTTTATTTATTAAAATTGCGTTTAAATCATTTTATTATTTAATTTAATTTTGAAATTCACATTTAGTTTAATTTATTTTATTTTTATTTAATGTTATACTTAATTTAAATCCCTATTTGAAATTTTCCACGCCGACTGGTCTTAGTCCACATTAAATAAATAAATTTAATTAAATAAAAATTAATACATTTGTAATAAATTAAAAATCATTTGAATTTAAAAAATTAATATACATATTTAAACACGTTTTAATTTTTCATTCTCCTTATGCATTGCTCTATCTTTGGTATTATTTATAAATCTATATATGTGTAGATCACACCACATACAAATTTATTCTGATAATTCGAATTTTCCTTCTCATGTTAAAAAAAAAGTCTATATTTATTAATTTTTGCTGTTTTATACAAAATTAATATTTTATAAATTTTTTTTATTCATTTTTCTAAAATTTGTCATAACGTTTATAGATTTAATTCGCCATTTTATCAAACTTCATTTCAGCGCGCCATCTTTTTTTTAGTGCAGTTCCCCAGTTTCCAGTTCCCCAACAACAACAACAACAACAGCAGCAGCAGCACCCACAACAAGCACGGCTTCAACTCGTTGCCTCCTTTTGCACGTTGTTCTTGTTGTTGTTTTTGCGTTTGCCAATTGCAAGTGCCCCTTCCCCTCTCTTTCCAACACCCCTTTTGATGCACAGCAAGCTGCAGCTATACACACACACACACACACACACACACAGCGCTAAAAGCTAACACAGCCTGTTCTAACCTCAAACCATCTGCAGCCTTAACTCTTTTGCCCCCCTCTCTCTCTCACCAACTCCCTCTCTCTCTGCTCTGCTCGCTCACTCTCCAGCCCCATCAACACTCTCAGCAAAGTCTACATAACGGCAGTTGCAGAGTGTGAGCGGGAGCAAGGGAATCGCTTCGTCTCCTTTCGTTGCGTTTCGTGCTCTCCATAAAATACGCGCGCTCTCTCGGCTTTCTATGCATGTGTGTGTGCGTGTGTGTGTGTGCGGTTGGGAGTCTGTGTATTGTTTGGAGCCAGAGCAACAACAATTCAATACATTAGGGTGGCTCATTATTTGAAATGTTATTTTAATGCAGCATATAAAATAAATAATAAAGCTCCAATATATAATATATTAAAATTGATAAATAAATAAAAATGCTTAAATAAACTTTAGGCTTTATGGTACATAAAACAAAGTTTTATAATAATAATAATAATTAAAAATTAAATTAAACTAACAAAATTAAATAAAATAATAATAAGAATATAATTTAAAAATTGTTTTTCAAGCTTTAAAATCTAAGTTTTAATCTAAATATTATTGTGACTAATGCTCTAAATTATAAGTCTTTCTGTACTTGTAGCATTGGGAAGTTATTCAATAAATAATAAAATAAATATATACTATTGTAAAAATTAATACATTACAGTAAGAATATACCATAAAAATAAATAAAAACAATTTTATATTTTTTTTTACAAAAAAAGCATTCATATTTGTTATTTATTTATTATTTCGTTAGAAATAAGACGAAGTTTATAATGTTAAAAACAGGATTAATAACTTTGGGAGAATGTATGTAACAGGCAGAAAGAGGCGTAGCAAACCTCACAAAGTATATATATTCTTCATCAGGACGAAGATCTGAGTCAATATAGCAATGTCACTCTATCTGTCCGTCTAAACGCATCCATTTTTGGTATGTCAGTAAAATTGCAAATATAACGTTAAATAACAAGCGTAATAATTTTTTATAGCACTCTTATAATACAATTTGAATATTTCAATTTTCACGAAAGGAGAATACATAAGGCAATGAAAAACTTTATCTACTTACAAATGAAAAATTCCCAGACTTACTTATAGGAAACCTTATTCAATATAGCACAAAGAAGATTTTGGTTGAAAATTTATTTATTTATCAAAGAATTAGTTCATTTAAATGTTATTTGAGCAGTTTGCGAATGTTCAATCATCATATTACCATCATATGCAATTTACAACGATTTGGGTCGTATTAACATTTTCACTTCTTTAAGCGAAAAATACTGCCAGCTAATGTAACTAAATGTAACATGTAAATAGCTGTAAATAAAACAGAAAAATAATTAACCAGATATTATCAAGCCAACAACATATAAAGTTATTTGATTATTTAATTACCAATATGAACAGCGTTTGTGCCACCATCCTCCATAAAATTCTGCACAATTGTGCTCAGCCGACTCATCATTATCGTTGTTGAATGTTGAGAACTTCATTTGTAAGTCGTGTTCGAACTCATCATCTAAATCGCCTGAATAAGTCCCCAATTTGGTTAGTTTATATTTATCGCTCTCACTAGAAATCTCGAACAGATCATAATGAGCATAAATTGTTGATCCATTTTCTTTTCCAATCATATGTATATAGAGTTCATGTGGCTTGGATGTTGTTAGTCTGTGGATCTTTTCCAGGCCTAACCAGAAATCGCCATCAAGCGAACCAAAGCCATCGCGGTATTCGGCCCAAGTTCTGTTGAAGTCCTCCTTTCCATCCTTCCGTTGTTGTATTACAATCCATCCGGCTTCCTTGCCAACATTATCGCAAAGTACTTTAAAGGGTTCGACACCAGATGTTTTAATTACGTGTTTACCAGGAGATGTTGCATAAGGAATGCAACTATCGGGAGCATTTGAGTCTATACAGATTTTAACTTCTTCTTTGAACTGATTTATTTGATCTTCAAGATTTTCATTAGTTTCCTCTTTCTGTTTTAGAATGTCTTTACAATCCTGCCATTTATTCTCGATGTTAACCTTTTCTTTTAACATATTATTATAAGTTTCGTCTTTTTGTTTTAACGAATTTTCAAAGTTCTTTTGATTGTTTATCTTTTCTTTTTTGAGATCGTCTATTGTCTTATTTAGATCATTTATTGTCTCTGTTTGATTAGCCAAATTCTTCTGAAGCGTCTCAATTTTGTTAGTTGACAAAAGATCAACTTTACTATGAATTGTTTCCATTGTTTTTTGTAATTCGTTAAATGCTTGAAGGCATAAATTATTGTTGTTAGTTAATTGGCTGACTTGAGCTTCCAAATTCTGATTGCTCTCTTTTAATCTAGCATTATCATTTTTTTCTTTTTGAATTTGATCTTTCAATTGTTTTATTTCATCGTTAATTTGGTCATTGCTAATTTGGCTTTTCAGTTCTCCCACATATGAGAGCAGCGGCTTTACGATTTTATACGTATAGCCGCCGCACATTTGATCTTCCCGCGTAGCTTGAGTACAAGACTAGAAATGCAATAAGTTTGAAAAAAGATTTTAAAAGTAATTAATAGAACTGCAATTCACATTCTTTACACTCTGTTTCTTTAATCACATTCACTGTATTTATTTAATATACTTATGTATATATATTACATATTAATACTTACCTCAGCCTGCACTAGGCATCCACTAAACACCATTATTACTGCCATAAATAGCGCATAACGCCAGGGTATATTCAAACTCATTATTCACTTTTCAATTCACTAATCCGCACTCAAGATTCACTTGAAATCGACTGAATAATTCGGGTGGCTTGAGAACGCATGAAAGCTTTGGGACACGTACTCCCAAAATATTTCGCACTGATAAGAGATAAGAGAAGATCCGGCATCTGTGGCGTGATTTGCAGCTGACGAAATCATAAGGTTAAAGTGCATCGATGTCAATGGCGTCATAATGCGAAATTTCTTATCATTAGCAATAATCTACAATACAATTTCGACCAATTTAAATTGAATTTAAGTTCTTCTGTTGAGCAGAAAAAATACTTGAAAATGTTTTACTCAAATAATTTACAATTGCAAATATGAATAAAATATATAATAATTTTATTGATTTTTCAAAAAACCAAAAATAATCGAAGCAGATCCGTCGAACTTGCCCGACTGTAAAATACCTGTATCCTATTAATGAATTATATTATTAAAAATAAGATAATATTAATATATTATTCGTATACACACGGACAGACAGATGCACAGATAAACTTGGCTATAACAATTTAGATCGATTTCTTCCTTAGATTGCTTATACAGCTTTTTCATTTGCCATAACTTAATATATCCTTTTCTACGTTTTTATGTACAGGGTCTAAATATATTTATTTAATTTAAAATTTGCCTGAGCTACGTCACTTGATGTGCTAAGGCGTCAACAGGTGGCAACAACTATTGTTAACAGCGTTAAACATTTTATGGGCCCTTATGAGAAAGAGCAAAAGAGCCAGAGAAGAGTAAGGTTCAGTGCTGCCAATTTTGTGGAAAAAAGCTTAAAAAATTGGAATATTCTCCAGATAACTGCTAAGATTTTACACAACATTTACATCTGTATTTCTTACACATATTTCATTCGATATTTTAATTTTATTGTGAATTAAATTAAATTTAAATTCCTTATTATAATATTTAACTATCTAAATGGCAGCAAACAAAAGATACATATTAATAGAAAACCGTAAGATATACATAAAAAAAAATCGATTTAAATTATAGCTGTTATTGATTAAAATAATGACAGAACTGTAATTGTTTTTAATTTTTCTTGAATTTGGTAACATTTAAGAAAAAGAGCGAAAAGGCTGAAAGAATTTCCGTTTTAAAATTTGTCTAGCAAATGCTATACAAAAAACAGCCAGATTTGGCGGTGCAAATGCGGATTTGGCAGCACTGGTAAGGTTAGGCATAAATAGGTTAAGAATGAAAACTAGCCAAAGCAGACGCAGACGCAGACGCAGACGCTGCAAACCTGCCGCATTCCAGCGCAGGCAGCGCTGCCCAAACCGGGAGAGCAGCTTAGCTACTGCGCAGCCGCTCTTGCTGGAGTCGAAGGCGAAGGCGATGGCGATGGCGACGACGAAGTCGGTGCGAAGTCAGTGCGCGTCGAGATCTTGAGAGGAACGGTTCGGGGCGTCGGCGAATTGCGCGAGATCGGCAGAAAGACCAAGGCGAAGCAGACTAAAGAAAACGTAAAATATGCGCGTGCCCTAAAACACACATACATGCATACATATATTTTAAGTGCTCTCACGCTGCGTGTGTATGTGTGTGTGTGTGTGTGTAACTTTCTTTGGCTCTGGCTGTAATGTTGTTGTTGCTGCTGTTGACGAAAGCCAGGCTTAAAAAAAAAGTGCAAAAGCTTTGACGTGGCAAAAAGAGCAGCAAACAAAAAATAGCTGGCCAAGAGATGCGTGTTAAATTAATTATGGACCTGTGGAAACAGCTGTGAAAAGTGAAAGTGCAATAACGAAATAAAAACAAAAGCAAATATTCTCACGCTGCAATAACAAAAACAAAAACAACAATAACAACAACAGAAATTGCTGCCTGCTTGCAACATGTCCGGCCAGAGTGCAAATGGCAGCATCGTGCAACGACGCAAGACAACGCGTGCCGCAAAATCAAAGCAAATAATGCCACAAAATGTTGCGGAAAATCCATACGAAAATCATAACAATGAGCAAAACGAAAGACTTCACTTTCGCAGCCGTTCAGCAACCTCAACAGCGACGTCGACAGCGCCGTCGGCGTCGCCAGCGTCTTCACTAAAGTGCAATTCACCTTCACCATTGTGCTGTAATGCAATCATATCCACCACAGCAGCTGGCCCGCTGCTCAACTGCTGCTGCGACATCAATTGCCATTTCAATGCGCGGCCACTGCGCGGCAGCGTCGAGCAGCGCAGTCGACGCTCCAACAGCCGGCAATCGTTTCTAAGCGATATATCCAAGCCAGCGTCAACGCCGGCCGCGACGCCGACGCCAACGTCAACAGCCACAACGTCTACCTCCGCGTTCAAAAAGTCAAAGTCACGTTCGCGCTCGCGTTCGTCCGACGTTGCCGAGAACGCGAGAGAGAGCAGCGCAGCAGCAGCGGCAGCGGCTGCACCGGCAGAACAGTTTACCGTTAGGCTGCACATAGATCTCATCAGTTGGGGTCTGTTTGTGTTGGCGTTCTTGACGCGTTTCTACAAGCTGGCAACGCCGCCGCATGTGGTGTGAGTAAATTTATTTGTCTATGGCGCGGACAGTGTTGCCAACTGTTGGTTTGATAACGGTTGCATTTTGAAAAAATTGAAAAAAAAAACTTGTCATATTTAAATATATAATTTTTGCAAATTTGTCAAAAATTATTATTATATATTATCAAATAAATAATGGACTAAATAAAAGAAATTTAGATAATATCAACGATTTGAACTAATTGAACGAAATTGAATAAAAATAAAAGAATTTGACTAAATAAAAATAATAAATTTAATTTAATTTAAATGTTTTAAAAAATTATTATTTTATGAAAAAACGTTCCATTTTGACTAAATAAAATAAATGTAGCTTAAGTTTAAAATGTTGACTTAATAAAAAAATTAAATACAAATCAATGAATTTGGATGAATAAAAATATTTAAATTTAAACTGGAGATTGACTATATTAAATAATATAATAATAAAAAGCCAATTCTTGAACTTAAATAAAATTTAATATATAATTTAAAATGCAAATGCCATTTTGGACTATACAAAATATAGAATAATACAATGAACATGAAATAAAAACGCTTATATAATTATAAAGCAAACGAAATAAATAATTAATACAAATCAAAGAATTCGACTAAATAAAAATATTAATTTGAAGTCGGAGATTTTTGTCTATAATAAATAAAATAAAATATCAAAAAGAACTTCTTAAACTTACATAAAATTCAATATATAATTTAAAATAAAATGTAATAATAAAATAAATTTGAAATAAAAACGCTTATTATATAAAGTAAAGTTAATAAATAAATAAGTAAAATAAATTATTAAAATTTATTTATTTATTTATTATACCCTGTGCCCATTTGAAAAATGGGAAAAACAGGGTTAATAACTTTGTCAGAATGTATGTAACAGGCAGAAGGAGGCGTGGCAGACCCCACAAAGTATATATATTCTTGATCAGGGAGACGAGCCGAGTTGATTTAGCCCTGTCTGTCCGTCTGTCCGTTTGTATGAACGCGTCGATTTCGGAAACTACAAAAGCTAGAGATGCCGTTTTGGTTGCTATCGGTAGGTGTATTCAATACGCAGATCAAGTTTATTTCAAATCGTTGATGCCACGCCCCCTTGACGCCCAAAAATCAATAAAACTGACATAACCTCGAATTTTTAACACAAAAAGTTGAATAACAAGCAAAATATTAAACATAGAAGGTTGTTATTCGGAACATAAGCTCTCTTGTATTATATTTAACTATCCTGAAAAGCGCATTAAAATCGGTTGAGAAACACAGGAGATATAAGCTTCACAATAGTTGAATTTAAAAGTTCAGAAACAAGCGTAATATTAATCATAGAATGTTGTTATTTGGTATAAACGCTCTTTTTTATTATATTTAACTAATCTGAAAAGCGCATTAAAATCGGTTAATAAACAAAGTAGATATAAGCTACGCAATTGCCAGCGCAGCTCAGCAGCGCAGCAGCAGCAGCAGCACCGCAGCGCAGCTGGCGCACGTAATAAGGGAAGAAGAAGTACTGCTGATACGCTTAGTGTGACAGTTTTATAAAATTCTACATAAAATAAAAGGCACAGGGTATTCTACAGTCGGGCCCGTCCGACTGATCTGTCCCGTCCGACTGATCTGCCCTGTCCAAATTTTTATTATATAGACGTATGTATATTTATATATACACATATTTTAAATGTTGACTAAGACCAGTCAACCAAAAATTAAATTACAAATTAAAATAAGTGTAAGTTAAAATAAAAATTAAAATAAATAAAATTAAGATTTAAAAATATGAGCAGAAAATCTGGGGAAAAATGGTGTAATTTACTACAGATAGTAACAGTAAGCCCTAACAAATAAAATAATAATTCAAAAATAAATAAATAAAATTGTAAAACAAACCAGTAAGGACGGAGCTACAGTCGGACGCAACCGACGGTAGGAGACCCTGTACTTTGTGTTTTCTTCGCTGTTTCTTATCCGATCGTAATATAATTCACAGTATTGGTGGAGATTGACATATAGTACTACGTACATACCATATCCTAAGTCATTAGCTGTTAAACTGTAGATTTAAAACTGAAAACTGTTGCTAATTTGGTTTTTCGGTTAGCGATAGAATGGAAGGAGTTATCAAAAATCCCAAACTATCTTGATCTGATGGCTGCATAGGAAAACACAAACACAAAAAAATGGTATTTATAGCTCTTATAGTCTGCAAGATATAGGTGGTTTCTCTGTCTGCGCAATCTTCGCTGTTTCTTTTCCGTTGGAAATGTAATTTACAGCATTGACGGATAATGCCAAAGGCTGCGTGCATACCAAATCCCAAGTCTGTAGCTTTTAAACTGTGGCTGTTGTGGGATTTACATACATTTATAAAAAAATGGTTTGTTACATAACTTCGTTGTTTCTTGTCCGTTTGTAATGTAATTCACAACATCGACGGATAATTCTGTAGGCTACATACATGCCAAATTGCATGTTTGTAGCTTTATTATTGTGGATGCAGTGGCACATATACGCATTTTGAAAAAAATTGTCTCTTGCATATCTTCGCTAATTCTAATTCAAATCTTAAATAAATGTATAGCATCGGTGGAGAATGCCATAGACTACGTACATGCCAAATTACAAGTCTGTAGCGATATTATTGTGACTGCTGTGGCGTTTATAGTTTTCGAGATTTTTGAGGTAGGTGTAGATTTTTGATGATTCGCGGATGAAGGAGACGAGATATTAAAAGTTTGAAACAAACTTGATCTGCTTGCATTAGCTGACAACCTAAATCCGGAAAGGCGGTATCTTTAGCTGTTATAGTTGCTGAGATCTAGGTGTTCATACGGACAGACGGACAGACACACAGACACACAGATGGACAGACGGACAGACGGACATGGCTAAATCAACTCAGCTCGTCGTCCTGAGTCAGAATATATATACTTTGTGGGGTCTACCACGCTTCCTTCTGCCTGTTACACACAGCTGTCATTTGCACTAAATTAATAGACCCTTTTACTTTTTTAAAGTACAGGGTCTAAAAATAGCCATACTTGACGATAAAAAGGCTGACTTGGCAACACTGCTGACGCACTGGCTTATCAAACTAAAATTTAAATTTAATCCTCTTTGTTTTTGGCCTTCGCTACAGGTTCGATGAGCTGCACTACGGCAAGTACATCTCGCACTATATGCGCCATATCTTCTTCTTCGATCAGCATCCGCCGCTGGGCAAGCAGCTGATCGCTGGATTGGTCAGTTTCGCCGGATACGATGGGAATTATACGTTCGCTCGCATCGGCGCCAGTTACGCCCCCAATGTGCCCATATTCTGGCTGAGATTTGTGCCCGCCCTCTGTGGCAGCCTGCTTGCCCCCGCTGTCTACAAGCTGCTGCAGGAGGCGCAACTGCAACGCTGGACGGCCGGACTGGGCGGCTTGTTGGTTGTGCTGGATAATGCGCTCCTCACGCAATCCCGATTCATCCTGATGGAGTCGATGCTGCTGCTGGCCAGCACTTTGGGCATCTGCTGCCTGCTGCGCTTCCAGCGCTGCTCCCTGGGCAGCCTCAGCTGGCTGGCAAGCGGAGCGGCAGCTGCCACATTCCTTGCCGCCGCCGGTTGCATCAAGTACGTCGGATTCCTGGCCCTCGTGCTGGCTGCATATCTGCTCTGTCGGCATCTGTGGAGGCTGCTCTACGATGCCAGTTTGTCGAGTGAGTATTCAGCATTAGGGTTGCGCTTATTTGTGAATAAATTATTAACCTGTCTATTGTCTTATATGTAACTTTTACTAGGTAATTGTATCAATTATTATTAATAATCGTGGTATCTTACTTTCAACGCATTTACTGATTTCAAAATAGTTTTGGAAAGAAATAGTTTTGAATCTGCCGATGATTATCAATAAATCGATATACCACATTTTAAATGGATGATTATCGGAATTTTTACAAAAATGCTCTAAAACCCTCGCGGGCCTAACTCTCACTGGCCCAACTCTAGTCAGCCGAACTCTCATTGGCCCATACATAGCGAGATTTGCTCCAGCGAGAGTTGATCCAGCGAGAGTTGGGCCAGCCAGAGTTTCACATTAATTAACCTTCTAGGAGTTGGCGTCCGAAAAAATGGAAATTTGTAAATGATAAGCCAACATTTATTTAAATATTACTATATTTTTAAAGTAATCAATGAAATAAAAAAAGCAAATTTAGTAATCCCAATTTAAGCTAATATTATTTATTTTATTATATAATTAAAATAAATTAAATAGGAAAAATTTAGAATTTCACTCTGAGCTTATATTTATTTATTTGAATTATTGAATAATAAATTGGGGAAATCCCAAACTAAGCTAATATTAATTTTTGATTAATTTAATTATTATAATAGTAAATAATAATATAATACTAATATAATAATAATAAATTTAAAAAAAAAATAGGAAAACTTTAAAACTCCTCTGGACCTTAATATTTATATATGTATATTTAATTACATTATAGTAATAAAATATTTTATTTAAGAAATCTCAATTTAAGCTAATATTTATTTACTAATTATATCATTATAATAATAAAATTCATAAAATAGGAAAAGTATAGAAATACCTAAAATCTAACTAAATATTTAGATATACATATATTTAATAACAATATAATAATAATATAGTTAAATTTGTAAATACCAATCTAAACTATTATTTTATATGTTTAATATAAACTATGCTTCTTTATTTATAGCTGGACATCTGTGGCTGCACGCCTTGGGTCGCCTGCTGCTGTTTCTGGGCATCCCGGTAATTCTCTATCTGGGCGTGTTCTATGTGCATCTGCGCACGCTGCATCGGGCGGGACCCCATGACAGCATTATGACGAGCGCGTTCCAGGCCTCCCTGGAGGGGGGATTGGCGTCGATTACGCAGGGTCAGCCCTTGGCGGTGGTGCATGGATCGCAGATAACGCTTAGGCATACGCACGGACGGACCTGTTGGCTGCATTCGCATGCGGCTGTCTATCCGGTGCGGTATAAGGATCAGCGGGGATCGTCGCATCAGCAGCAGGTCACCTGCTACTCCTTCAAGGACGTGAACAACTGGTGGATTGTGAAGCGGCCACAGCGGGATGATCTTGTCGTTGGAGATCAGCCGGATGTGATACGGCACGGAGATGTTATACAATTGGTGCACGGCATTACGAGTCGAGCGCTCAACTCGCACGATGTTGCCGCACCGATGACGCCGCAGTGTCAGGAGATCAGCTGCTATATTGACTACGAGATCAAGATGGCCGGCGAGCTGCTCTGGCGCGTGGAGATCCTCAACCGTCAGACGGAGGGCGATCGCTGGCATGCCATCAAATCGGAGATCCGTCTCATACACAAGACAACGGGCGCCGCCCTCCGGTTCAGTGGACGACAGTTGCCCGCGTGGGGCTTCAATCAGCACGAGGTGGTCGGAGATCGCGATCAGTCGCATCAGGATGCCATTTGGAATGTGGAGGAGCATCGCTATACGAAAAGTAAGGCGTTATAGTTGTGGTGTAAAAACAGCGATGTTTGCGAACCTCGATCTTTGAAAGCAAAAGCCTCATTACTATCGAGTTATATATTGTATAATTTCGTATAATTTCTTTATACTATATATCAGAGCTTGATCTCACTTCTGCAGGGTGTCGAAAGAAAAGCTTTCCGACTGACAGGATGCACAGAAATTTAAACAAGACCGTTCGAACATCATCTCGGCCTGCGAGAGTTCAGCTAACGAAAGTTAGGGCATTGAGAGTTTGGCCATCGAGTGTTGAGTTAATGAGAGTTTGGCTTGCGAGAGTTCGACGAGCGAGAGTTCGGACAGCGAGAGTTAAGCCATCGAGAGTTGGGTCAATGAGAGTTTGGCTTGCGAGAGTTCGCCTAACGAGAGTTCAGCCAACGTGAGTTGGGCCATCGAGAGTTGGGCCAATTTCGGTTAACGATATTTAGGCCATCGAGAGTTGGGTCAGCGAAAATTTAGCCAGCGAGAGTTTTACATTAATTGACTCCCCCGGGAGTTAGCGTCGAAGGAAAGCGAGGGCGCAAGGGCGAAACCCCCTAGTTTATACATATATACATATATTTTCAACATTAATTTATATAAAACAAACTCCTAAAAATTAATAGAAAAGGCAAAAAATTCGACAAACTTAGACTAATCAGAAAGTAGGGAGCATATTAAATGTACGAAAGGTTGCAGTCGGATGTAACCGACAGTACTAGTCCCTGTACTTTGCATTTATTATTTCATCTAAATCTATAGCATTCTAAATTATTTTTTAAATGACATATATTCAAACTTTAACAAAGATTTATGCAAACGATTTTACACAGATACAAGACAAAATCGATGTTTTCCGCAGTCAGGAAACTATCGATAATACCGATAGTGCCTCGATAGCTTTACACCACTACGTAATATCGGATTTGCTATATGGTTACTTACATATATCTTTCTTGCAGCTCAAGATCAGCGTGAGCGGGAGCGCCAGCTGCTGTCTGCGGAGATGATACCGACCAAGAAGACCAAGCTGACCTTCTGGGCCAAGCTGCTGGAGCTGCAGACGAAGATGTTGTGGCATGCGAAGCAGCTGCAGAGTCACATGTACAGCTCACAGCCCCACGAATGGCCGCTGCTGGACAAGGGCATTGCCTACTGGCTGGACACCACTGTAGGCTCCAGTGCCCAGATCTATCTGCTGGGCAACATACTGCTCTGGTACACCTGCAGCGCATCGCTCTTCGTCTATGCCGCCTTGCTGATCTTCTATGCGCTGCGCAGACAGCGTCTCTGCTATGATATCTCCGATGAGGAATGGCAACGTTTCCTCACTGCCGGCGATACTTTTTTTGCGGGCTATCTGATCCATTATCTGCCGTACTTCTTTGTGGATCGCACGCTCTTCCTGCACAATTATCTGCCCGCGTTCATGTTCAAGCTGCTGCTGCTCTGCTACGTTGTGGAGCATCTGGACTATCTGCTGAGGCGACACTGCACCCCTGGCCGGCTGCAGCATCTGGTGGGGATTTATCGGCTGCTGCTGCTGCTTTGGCTCCTGGCCGTCTCTGCGATCTTTGTCAAGTTCCTGCCCCTGAGCTACGGCACCAGGCGCATGTCCGCCAAGGAGATCGTCGCGTTGCGCTGGAAGGACACCTGGGACTTCATTCTACAGAAGAACTACGCCTTAAACTGAGTAGCAAAAGCGAAATGCAGTTACAGAGAGTAGAGCTGGGAATCGATTCGATTTAATCGATTCTTTTTGTCGTCGATTAAATCAATACTTTTTTGTGAGAATCGATGTTTTCGCGCAATGTAATTTTGCTGTTTTTTTTGTGAAATTCAGGGTCTGCTACTGTCGGTTACGTCCTACTGTAATATTCCACCCGACTGAACTGCTCCGTCCTTAGTTATTTTTATGTTTTTTTTTTTCAAACAAATTGAAGTTATTTCGATTAATCGATTAAGTCGATCAAAAATATCAAATATACAAAATCAAAGATCGAACCCAGCTCTAACAGAGAGCGTTCATCTACCATGTACAATAAATTACCACAAATATATTACTGTTTATCCTAATTTAACTATTAATATATTTAACTATTGTAATACTCTCTGCGTCCAATAAAGAAAACTATTTATTTATTTAACCTAACTTGTTATTCTGTTTAATTTTGAAGCACGCACACAATTTATTTATTTTGATATTTGCCGAAATAAGCAATTACTAAAATTAGCAATTATATCAAATGAAATTATAAAAATAAATATTTTTAAATTAAACATAACTACAAATGTAAATCTATATAAATATATTTAATTAATATTTTTTCTGTCCACTAAAGAAAACAATTTATTTACAATATTTAACTCAAGCACAGAATTGTTATTCTATTTAATTTTAAAGCACGCACACAATTTATTTATTAATTTTTTATTTATTTAGATCTAACGAGCCTATAAAAGCAATGATTAAAATAGGTGTTTATATTAAATGAAATTATAAGAACAAATATATTTTTAAATTATGTATAACTACAATTATATAAAAATATTTAATTAATATTCTGTCTGACCAATAAAGAAAACAATTTATTTATTTAACTTAAGCACATATGTAGTTGTTATTCTATTTAACTTGGATTGCAACCGGTTTGGGATTTAAATCTAAGCGGACAATTTATTTGTTTTGTATTTATTTAAGGCGAACGAGCCCACAAAAAACAAAATACAAATTAAATTAAGAGAACATAATTAATTACAAAATTTCATTTAATTAATAAATTAATAAAAAGTACTTAGATAATCATTAGCAAAATAGTATATATGACTATTTTGGGTGTTCAATATTACGCTTGTTATCCGGCTTTAAATCTGATTTTAGCGATTGGGGCGTCAAGTAGGCGTGGTATTCAGTATTTGCCATAAACGTATGTAATGCGAATTATACATAATCTTTTAATTTAATTTAATTAAATTTTATTCTTTATTTAAATTTGTATTTTGAATTTTCTTTAGCTCTTATAGTAGTTTCTGAGATCTAACAGACAAACGTACATGGCTGTATCGCTCAGCTCGTCTCCCTGATCAAGAATATATATACTTTGTGGGATCTGCCACGCCTCCTTTTGTCTATTTGTTTTAGATTACTGATAACTCCCCATATCCACCACTAACCACCAAAAACCTATTAATAATATAATAGTTATTGAAGAATTTTTTCTGCTCAACAAAAAAATTAAAATTTAATGTAAGCCAGTTTAAATTGTTCTTGTACTTTATTGCTAATGATAAGAAACTTCGCACTATGACGTCATTGTCATCGATGCACTTTAACCTTACGATTTCGTCAATTGAAAATCACGCCACAACCCACAGATGCCGGATCTTCTCTTATCTCTTATCAGTGCGAAATATTTTGGGAGTACGTGTCCCAAGCTTTCATGGGATCTCAAGCCACCCGAATTATTCAGTCGATTTCAAGTGAATCTCGAGTGCGGATTAGTGAACTGAAAAGTGAATAATGAGTTTGAATATGTCCTGGCGTTATGCGCTATTTATGGCAGTGATAATGGTGTTTAGTGGATGCCTAGTGCAGGCTGAGGTAAGAATTTATATATAATATATAAATATAGTATCTAGTATATAATATTCAATAAATACAGTAAATGTGAATATAGAAAGAGGGTGTACAGGATGTGTATTGCAATTCTTTTAATTCCTTCTTAAATCTTTTACTTTTCATTTAACATATTTATACTAGACTAATCAAGAAATGCAGGAATATGAAATGTGCGGCTTTTACGCATTTAAAATCTTCAAACCACTTTTTGAATATGTGGTAGAACTGAAAGGCAAAAATAATAGCAACTACAATGTGGATAAAATGCACAAGGAAATAAAAGAATTGAAAGATCAACTGCAAAAAGAAAAACTTGATAATGCTAGATTAAAAGAGAGCAATCAGAATTTGGAAGCTCAAGTCAGCCAATTAACTGTGAACAATTATGCACACGTTGAAGCCTTACATTTAATAACCCAAACCAATAAATTATGCTCTCAAGCACTTCACGAATTGCACGAAACTAAGACATATCGCAATGCATTAAATGACCAAACCGAGACAATAAGTAAACTAGTAAATAAGACAATAGAAGATCTCAAAAAAGAAAAGATTAACAACGAAAAGAAATTGCAAGACTTTGAGATATTGATAAAACAAAAAGACGAAACCTGTAAAAATATATTAAAAGAAAAGCTTAACATCGAGAATAAATGGCAGCATTGTGAAGTCAATTTAAGACAGGAAGAGAAAACTAATAGAAATCTTAGAGTTCAAGTAAATCAGCTCAACGAAGAAGTTAAAATGTTGAAAAGGGTAAATATTCCCGATAGTTGCATACCCTATGCAACATCTCCTGGTAAACACATAATTCAAACCTCTGGAATCGAACCCTTTGATGTACTTTGCGATAATGTGGATAAGGAAGCCGGATGGATTATAATACAACGAAGGAAGGACTTCGAAGAGGACTTCAACAGAACTTGGGCCGAATACCGCGATGGCTTTGGTTCTCTTGATGGCGATTTCTGGTTGGGCCTGGAGAAGATCCACAGACTAACAACATCCAAGCCACATGAACTCTATATACATATGATTGAAGATAATGGATCAACCAAGTATGCTTATTATGATCTGTTTGAGATTGCCAGTGAGAGCGATAAATATGCACTCACTAAATTGAGGACTCATTCTGG
>JAWNNJ010000912.1:0-10395 GCA_035045125.1 Hypselothyrea guttata
TCACTGTACATGCATACATATATTTTAAGTGCTCTCACGCTGCGTGTGTATGTGTGTGTGTGTGTGTGTAACTTTCTTTGGCTCTGGCTGTAATGTTGTTGGTGCTGCTGTTGACGAAAGCCAGGCTTAAAAAAAAGTGCAAAAGCTTTGACGTGGCAAAAAGAGCAGCAAACAAAAAATAGCTGGCCAAGAGATGCGTGTTAAATTAATTATGGACCTGTGGAAACAGCTGTGAAAAGTGAAAGTGCAATAACGAAATAAAAACAAAAGCAAATATTCTCACGCTGCAATAACAAAAACAACAATAACAACAACAGAAATTGCTGCCTGCTTGCAACATGTCCGGCCAGAGTGCAAATGGCAGCATCGTGCAACGACGCAAGACAACGCGTGCCGCAAAATCAAAGCAAATAATGCCACAAAATGTTGCGGAAAATCCATACGAAAATCATAACAATGAGCAAAACGAAAGACTTCACTTTCGCAGCCGTTCAGCAACCTCAACAGCGACGTCGACAGCGCCGTCGGCGTCGCCAGCGTCTTCGCTCAAGTGCAATTCACCTTCACCATTGTGCTGTAATGCAATCATACCCACCACAGCAGCTGGCCCGCTGCTTAACTGCTGCTGCGACATCAATTGCCATTTCAATGCGCGGCCACTGCGCGGCAGCGTCGAGCAGCGCAGTCGACGCTCCGACAGCCGGCAATCGTTTCTAAGCGATATATCCAAGCCAGCGTCAACGCCGGCCGCGACGCCGACGCCAACGTCAACAGCCACAACGTCTACCTCCGCGTTCAAAAAGTCAAAGTCACGTTCGCGCTCGCGTTCGTCCGACGTTGCCGAGAACGCGAGAGAGAGCAGCGCAGCAGCAGCGACAGCGGCTGCACCGGCAGAGCTGTTTACCGTTAGGCTGCACATAGATCTCATCAGTTGGGGTCTGTTTGTGTTGGCGTTCTTGACGCGTTTCTACAAGCTGGCAACGCCGCCGCATGTGGTGTGAGTAAATTTATTTGTCTATGGCGCGAACAGTGTTGCCAACTGTTGGTTTAATAACGGTAGCATTTTGAAAAAATTGGAAAAAAAAAAGTTGTCATATTTAAATATATAATTTTTGCAAATTTGTCAAAAATTATTATTATATATTATCAAATAAATAATGGACTAAATAAAAGAAATTTAGATTAAATCAAAGATTTGAACTAATTAAACGAAATTGAATACAAATAAAAGAATTTGACTAAATAAAAATAATAAATTTAATTTAATTTAAATGTTTTAAAAAATTATTATTTTATGAAAAAACGTTCCATTTTGACTAAATAAAATAAATGTAGCTTAAGTTTAAAATGTTGACTTAATAAAAAAATTAAATACAAATCAATGAATTTGGATGAATAAAAATATTTAAATTTAAACTGGAGATTGACTATATTAAATAATATAATAATAAAAAGCAAATTCTTGAACTTAAATAAAATTTAATATATAATTTAAAATGCAAATGTCATTTTGGACTATACAAAATATATAATAATACAATGAACTTGAAATAAAAACGCTTATTATATAATTATAAAGCAAACGAAATAAATAATTAATACAAATCAAAGAATTCGACTAAATAAAAATATTAATTTGAAGTCGGAGATTTTTGTCTATAATAAATAAAATAAAATATCAAAAAGAACTTCTTAAACTTACATAAAATTCAATATATAATTTAAAATAAAATGTAATAATAAAATAAATTTGAAATAAAAACGCTTATTATATAAAGTAAAGTTAATAAATAAATAAGTAAAATAAATTATTAAAATTTATTTATTTATTTATTATACCCTGTGCCCATTTGAAAAATGGGAAAAACAGGGTTAATAACTTTGTCAGAATGTATGTAACAGGCAGAAGGAGGCGTGGCAGACCCCACAAAGTATATATATTCTTGATCAGGGAGACGAGCCGAGTTGATTTAGCCCTGTCTGTCCGTCTGTCCGTTTGTACGCGTCGATTTCGGAAACTACAAAAGCTAGAGATGCCGTTTTGGTTGCTATCGGTAGGTGTATTCAATACGCAGATCAAGTTTATTTCAAATCGTTGATGCCACGCCCCCTTGACGCCCAAAAATCAATAAAACTGACATAACCTCGAATTTTTAACACAAAAAGTTGAATAACAAGCGTAATATTAAACATAGAAGGTTGTTATTCGGAACATAAGCTCTCTTGTATTATATTTAACTATCCTGAAAAGCGCATTAAAATCGGTTGAGAAACACAGGAGATATAAGCTTCACAATAGTTGAATTTAAAAGTTTAGAAACAAGCGTAATATTAATCATAGAATGTTGTTATTTGGTATAAACGCTCTTTTTTATTATATTTAACTAATCTGAAAAGCGCATTAAAATCGGTTAATAAACAAAGTAGATATAAGCTACGCAATTGCCAGCGCAGCTCAGCAGCGCAGCAGCAGCAGCAGCACCGCAGCGCAGCTGGCGCACGTAATAAGGGAAGAAGAAGTACTGCTGATACGCTTAGTGTGACAGTTTTATAAAATTCTACATAAAATAAAAGGCACAGGGTATTCTACAGTCGGGCCCGTCCGACTGATCTGTCCCGTCCGACTGATCTGCCCTGTCCAAATTTTTATTATATAGACGTATGTATATTTATATATACACATATTTTAAATGTTGACTAAGACCAGTCAACCAAAAATTAAATTACAAATTAAAATAAGTGTAAGTTAAAATAAAAATTAAAATAAATAAAATTAAGATTTAAAATTATGAGCAGAAAATCTGGGGAAAAATGGTGTAAGTTACTACAGATAGTAACAGTAAGCCCTAACAAATAAAATAATAATTCAAAAATAAATAAATAAAATTGTAAAACAAAAAATAGCCATACTTGACGATAAAAAGGCTGACTTGGCAACACTGCTGACGCACTGGTTAATCAAACTAAAATTAAAATTTTAAATTTCTTTGTTTTTGGCTTTCGCTACAGCTTCGATGAGCTGCACTACGGCAAGTACATCTCGCACTATATGCGCCATATCTTCTTCTTCGATCAGCATCCGCCGCTGGGCAAGCAGCTGATCGCTGGATTGGTCAGTTTCGCCGGATACGATGGGAATTATACGTTCGCCCGCATCGGCGCCAGTTACGCCCCCAATGTGCCCATATTCTGGCTGAGATTTGTGCCCGCCCTATGTGGCAGCCTGCTTGCCCCCGCTGTGTACAAGCTGCTGCAGGAGGCGCAACTGCAACGCTGGACGGCCGGACTGGGCGGCTTGTTGGTTGTGCTGGATAATGCGCTCCTCACGCAATCCCGATTCATCCTGATGGAGTCGATGCTGCTGCTGGCCAGCACTTTGGGCATCTGCTGCCTGCTGCGCTTCCAGCGCTGCTCCCTGGGCAGCCTCAGCTGGCTGGCAAGCGGAGCGGCAGCTGCCACATTCCTTGCCGCCGCCGGTTGCATCAAGTACGTCGGATTCCTGGCCCTCGTGCTGGCTGCATATCTGCTCTGTCGGCATCTGTGGAGGCTGCTCTACGATGCCAGTTTGTCGAGTGAGTATTCAGCATTAGGGTTGCGCTTATTTGTGAATGAATTATTAACCTGTCTATTGTCTTATATGTAACTTTTACTAGGTAATTGTATCAATTATTATTAATAATCGTGGTATCTTACTTTCAACTCATTTAATGATTTCAAAATAGTTTTGGAAAAAATATAGTTTTGAATCTGCCGATGATTATCAATAAATCGATATACCAAATTTTAAATGGATGATTATCGGAATTTTTACAAAAATGCTCTAAAACCCTCGCGGGCCTAACTCTCACTGGCCCAACTCTAGTCAGCCGAACTCTCATTGGCCCATACATAGCGAGATTTGCTCCAGCGAGAGTTGATCCAGCGAGAGTTGGGCCAGCCAGAGTTTCACATTAATTAACCTTCTAGGAGTTGGCGTCCGAAAAAATGGAAATTTGTAAATGATAAGCCAACATTTATTTAAATATTACTATATTTTTAAAGTAATCAAAGAAATAAAAAAAGCAAATTTAGTAATCCCAATTTAAGCTAATATTATTTATTTTATTATATAATTAAAATAAATTAAATAGGAAAAATTTAGAATTTCACTCTGAGCTTATATTTATTTATTTGAATTATTAAATAATAATTTAGGGAAATCCCAAACTAAGCTAATATTAATTTTTGGTTAATTTAATTATTATAATAGTGTAATTAAAAAAAAACAATAGGAAAATATGGGAATCCCTAAAATCTAACCCAATATTTATATATATTTATTTACATTATAATAATAAAATAGGTAATTTAGGAAATCCAAATTTAAGCTATTATTTATTTACTAATTATATCATTATAATTATTATTTATTTACTAATTATATCATTATAATAATAAAATTAATAAATTGGGAAAATATGGAAATACCTAAAATCCAACTAAATATTTAGATATATATTTAATAACATTATAATAATAATATAGTACAATTTGTAAATCCCAATCTAAACTATTATTTTATATGTTTAATATAAACTATGCCCTTTTATTTATAGCTGGACATCTGTGGCTGCACGCCTTGGGTCGCCTGCTGCTGTTTCTGGGCATTCCGGTAATTCTCTATCTGGGCGTGTTCTACGTGCATCTGCGCACGCTGCATCGGGCGGGACCCCATGACAGCATTATGACGAGCGCGTTCCAGGCCTCCCTGGAGGGGGGATTGGCGTCGATTACGCAGGGTCAGCCCTTGGCGGTGGTGCACGGATCGCAGATAACGCTGAGGCATACGCACGGACGGACCTGCTGGCTGCATTCGCATGCGGCTGTCTATCCGGTACGGTATAAGGATCAGCGGGGATCGTCGCATCAGCAGCAGGTCACCTGCTACTCCTTCAAGGACGTGAACAACTGGTGGATTGTGAAGAGGCCACAGCGGGATGATCTTGTCGTTGGAGATCAGCCGGATGTGATACGGCACGGAGATGTTATACAATTGGTGCACGGCATTACGAGTCGAGCGCTCAACTCGCACGATGTTGCCGCACCGATGACGCCGCAGTGTCAGGAGATCAGCTGCTATATTGACTACGAGATCAAGATGGCCGGCGAGCTGCTCTGGCGCGTGGAGATCCTCAACCGTCAGACGGAGGGCGATCGCTGGCATGCCATCAAATCGGAGATCCGTCTCATACACAAGACAACGGGCGCCGCTCTCCGGTTTAGTGGACGACAGCTGCCCGCGTGGGGCTTCAATCAGCACGAGGTGGTCGGAGATCGCGATCAGTCGCATCAGGATGCCATTTGGAATGTGGAGGAGCATCGCTATACAAAAAGTAAGGCGTTATAGTTGTGGTGTAAAAACAGCGATGTTTGCGAATCTCGATCTTTGAAAGCAAAAGCCTCGTTACTATCGAGCTGTATCGTATAATTTCTTTATACAATATATCAGAGCTTGATCTCACCTCTGCAGGGTGTCGAAAAAAAAGCTCTCCGACTGACAGGACAGAAATTTAAAGAAGACCGGTCGAACATCATCTCGGCCTGCGAGAGTTCGGCTAACGAGAGTTAGGGCATTGAGAGTTTGGCCATCGAGAGTTGGGTCAATGAGAGTTTGGCTAGCGAGAGTTCGGCCAGCGAGAGTTCGAACAGCGAGAGTTCGGCTAACGAGAGTTGGACCATTAAGAATTGAGTCAATGAGAGTTCGCCCAACGAGAGTTGGGCCATCGAAAGTTGAACCATCAGGAGTTGTGTCAATGAGAGTTCGGCCAACAAGAGTTGGGCCAGTAAGAGCCAATTTCGGTTAACGATATTTAGGCCATCGAGAGTTGGGTCAGGCGGAACCCCCTAGTTTAAATATACATATATTTTCAACATAAATTTGTATAAAACAAATTCATAAAAATTAATAGAACATACAACAAAATTCGACAAACTTGAACTAAACTAGATAGTATGGTGGAGATTAAATATGCGGAAGGCTGCAGTCGGACGTAACAGACAGTGTACTTTGCATATATTATTTGTAGCAGATGCGATATCTAAATTTATAGCATTCTACATTCTTTCTAAAATTCAAATTTTAATAAAGATTTATGCAAACGATTTTACACAGATACAAGACAAAATCGATGTTTTCCGCAGTCAGGAAACTATCGATAATACCGATAGTGCCTCGATAGCTTTACACCACTACGTAATATCGGATTTGCTATATGGTTACTTACATATATCTTTCTTGCAGCTCAAGATCAGCGTGAGCGGGAGCGCCAGCTGCTGTCTGCGGAGATGATACCGACCAAGAAGACCAAGCTGACCTTCTGGGCCAAGCTGCTGGAGCTGCAGACGAAGATGTTGTGGCATGCGAAGCAGCTGCAGAGTCACATGTACAGCTCACAGCCCCACGAATGGCCGCTGCTGGACAAGGGCATTGCCTACTGGCTGGACACCACTGTAGGCTCCAGTGCCCAGATCTATCTGCTGGGCAACATACTGCTCTGGTACACCTGCAGCGCATCGCTCTTCGTCTATGCCGCCTTGCTGATCTTCTATGCGCTGCGCAGACAGCGTCTCTGCTATGATATCTCCGATGAGGAATGGCAACGTTTCCTCACTGCCGGCGATACTTTTTTTGCGGGCTATCTGATCCATTATCTGCCGTACTTCTTTGTGGATCGCACGCTCTTCCTGCACAATTATCTGCCCGCGTTCATGTTCAAGCTGCTGCTGCTCTGCTACGTTGTGGAGCATCTGGACTATCTGCTGAGGCGACACTGCACCCCTGGCCGGCTGCAGCATCTGGTGGGGATTTATCGGCTGCTGCTGCTGCTTTGGCTCCTGGCCGTCTCTGCGATCTTTGTTAAGTTCCTGCCCCTGAGCTACGGCACCAGGCGCATGTCCGCCAAGGAGATCGTCGCGTTGCGCTGGAAGGACACCTGGGACTTCATTCTACAGAAGAACTACGCCTTAAACTGAGTAGCAAAAGCGAAATGCAGTTACAGAGAGTAGAGCTGGGAATCGATTCGATTTAATCGATTCTTTTTGTCGTCGATTAAATCAATACTTTTTTGTGAGAATCGATGTTTTCGCGCAATGTAATTTTGCGGTTTTTTTTGTGAAATTCAGGGTCTGCTACTGTCGGTTACGTCCTACTGTAATATTCCACCCGACTGAACTGCTCCGTCCTTAGTTATTTTTATGTTTTTTTTTTTTCAAACAAATTGAAGTTATTTCGATTAATCGATTAAGTCGATCAAAAATATCAAATATACAAAATCAAAGATCGAACCCAGCTCTAACAGAGAGCGTTCATCTACCATGTACAATAAATTACCACAAATATATTACTGTTTATCCTAATTTAACTATTAATATATTTAACTATTGTAATACTCTCTGCGTCCAATAAAGAAAACTATTTATTTATTTAACCTAACTTGTTATTCTGTTTAATTTTGAAGCACGCACACAATTTATTTATTTTTTATTTGATTTATTTTAATATTTGCCGAAATAAGCAATTACTAAAATTAGCAATTATATCAAATGAAATTATAGGAATAAATATTTTTAAATTAAACATAACTACAAATGTAAATCTATATAAATATATTTAATTAATATTTTGTCTGTCCACTAAAGAAAACAATTTATTTATTTAACTCAAGCACAGAATTGTTATTCTATTTAATTTTAAAGCACGCATACAATTTATTTATTTTTTATTTATTTAGATCTAACAAGCCCAAACTGTTGAGCGATATAAGCAATGATTAAAATAGGCAATTATATTAAATGAAATTATAAGAACAAATATATTACTAAATTATATATAACTACAAATATATGTATACAAATATATTACTAAATTATATATAACTACAAATATAATATATAAAAATACTTAATTAATATTCTGTCTGACCAATAAAGAAAACAATTTATTTATTTAACTTAAGCAAATATGTAGTTGTTATTCTATTTAACTTGGATTGCAACCGGTTTGGGATTTAAATCTAAGCGGACAATTTATTTGTTTTGTATTTATTTAAGGCTAACGAGCCCACAAAAAAAATACAAATTAAATTAAGAGAACACAATTAATTACAAAATTTCATTTAATTAATAAATTAATAAAAGTTACTTAGATAATCGTTAGTAAAATAGTATACTATATATGACTATTATGGGTGTTCAATATTACGCTTGTTATCCGGCTTTAAATCTGATTTTATCGATTGGGGCGTCAAGTGGGCGTGGTATTCAGTATTTGCCATAAACGTATGTAATGCGAATTATACATAATCTTTTAATTTAATTTAATTAAATTTTATTCTTTATTTAAATTTGTATTTTGAATTTTCTTTAGCTCTTATAGTAGTTTTTGAGATCTAACAGACAAACGTACATGGCTGTATCGCTCGGCTCGTCTCCCTGATCAAGAATATATGTATATACTTTGTGGGATCTGCCACGCCTCCTTCTGTCCGCCTGTCTGTCTGTTTGTTTTAGATTACTGATAACTCGCCAAATCCACCACCAAAACCTATTATTATTATTATTGTTATTAAAGCATTTTTTCTGCCTAACAAAAGAATTAAAATTTAATGTAAGCCAGTTTAAATTGTTCTTGTACTTTATTGCTAATGATAAGAAATTTCGCACTATGACGTCATTGTCATCGATGCACTTTAACCTTATGATTTGTTCAGCTGCAAATCACGCCACAGATGCCGGATCTTCTCTTATCTCTTATCAGTGCGAAATATTTTGGGAGTACGTGTCTCAAGCTTTCTTGGGATCTCAAGCCACCCGAATTATTCAGTCGATTTCAAGTGAATCTTGAGTGCGGATTAGTGAACTGAAAAGTGAATAATGAGTTTGAATATACCCTGGCGTTACGCGCTATTTATGGCAGTTATAATGGTGCATAGTGGATGCCTAGTGCAGGCTGAGGTAAGAATTTATATACATATAATATATAGATATAGTATTGTCGGGGGCGGGGTTTTACACTTGCAGTTGCACCACTCACAAGTTAAAACACTTTTTGTGTAGTTTTAAAGTTAATGTGTGAAATGTTTATTGTACAACAAAAGTGTGTGTGTAGTTGGTATGTATGTATGTTCAAATGTTTGTATGTAGAATTTGACGTGACCAGTGCACTTGTAAGAGACGATGGTAATTGATCTCAGCTGGACCGGCAGCTGACTCTGTAGGTGGGCTTCCAGTTCCAATTGTTCTGCAGTTACTTCTGCAAACTCAATACAGGGTGATCGAGGAATTCGAACTGGCGCAAACATTCAACAAATACAGTGAATGTGAATATAGAAAGAGGGTGTACAGGATGTGTATTACAATTCTTTTAATTCCTTCTTAAATCTTTTATTTTTCACAATATTTATACTAGACTAATCAAGAAATTCAGGAATATGAAATGTGCGGCTTTTACGCATTTAAAATCTTCAAACCACTTTTTGAATATGTGGTAGAACTGAAAGGCAAAAATACTAGCAACTACAATGTGGATAAAATGAACGAGGGAATAAAAGAATTGAAAGATCAACTTCAAAAAGAAAAACTTGATAATGCTAGATTAAAAAAAAGCAATCAGAATTTGGAAGCTCAAGTCAGCCAATTAACTGTGAACAATAATGCACACGTTGAAGCCTTACATTTAATAACCCAAAACAATAATTTATGCTCTCAAGCACTTCACGAATTGCACGAGACTAAGACATATTGCAATGCATTGACTGACCAAACCGAGACAATAAGTAAACTAAATAAGACAATAGAAGATCTCAAAAAAGATAAGATTAACAACGAAAAGAAATTGCAAGACTTTGAGATATTGATAAAACAAAAAGACGAGAATAAATGGCAGCATTGTGAAGTCAATTTAAGACAGGAAGAGAAAACTAATAGAAATCTTAGAGTTCAAGTAAATCAGCTCAACGAAGAAGTTAAAATGTTGAAAAGGGTAAATATTCCCGATAGTTGCATTCCCTATGCAACATCTCCTGGTAAACACATAATTCAAACCTCTGGAATCGAACCCTTTGATGTACTTTGCGATAATGTGGATAAGGAAGCCGGATGGATTATAATACAACAGCGGAAGGACGGCAAAGAGGACTTCAACAGAACTTGGGCTGCATACCGCGATGGCTTTGGTTCTCTTGATGGCGATTTCTGGTTGGGCCTGGAGAAGATGCACAGACTAACAACATCCAAGCCACATGAACTCTATATACATATGATTGAAGATAATGGATCAACCAAGTATGCTCATTATGATCTGTTTGAGATTGCCAATGAGAGCGATAAATATGCACTCACTAAATTGAGGACTCTTTC
>JAWNNJ010000913.1:0-50800 GCA_035045125.1 Hypselothyrea guttata
CGGTATTTGCGCATAACATATTTAGCAAATCTTATGATTTATTTAGTCAATAAACTTTTAGATTAAGAACTTAATTGTTGTTAAAAATCATGGAAAATATTAGCTGTTTTCTGAATTATTTTGCACATTTTTTAAAGCTTGATTTTCAGTCTCTTCTTGTTACAATAAATTTGACGACAACGCTAATAAGTGTCTTCTAAGTGACGCCTTGTGATTTTTCTTAAAATCTCAATAACAATAATTTAAGCAAAATTTATACAACATGGAACTTGAACATTTAAATATTGTAGAAAATAGTAACAGAACTTAATAAATTAATTTTTATCTTAATATTATCAATTTAATATAATATTATTCAACTTATAGGTATATATACATACATATAAATAACTACTTATTTATTTGACTTTAAAAAGTTTGCACAATG
This sequence comes from Hypselothyrea guttata, assembly GCA_035045125.1. Taxonomy (NCBI): domain Eukaryota; kingdom Metazoa; phylum Arthropoda; class Insecta; order Diptera; family Drosophilidae; genus Hypselothyrea; species Hypselothyrea guttata. The sequence continues at coordinate 428 of JAWNNJ010000913.1, forward strand.
AATCAAGCTCGATTGTGACATTTTGCAGTTCAGATATTATCTGTTCAGCCATATAAATATAAATAAAGCGTTCCTCATCATTTATGCGGCGCATAAGATTCACATCAGGAATCATAAAAAGACTCATTTCGCCGGCCTTCAAGTACTCGCATAACTTCTGCCATATTTTGATCAAGAGATCGCCCAGTTCATATTGGGAATCCAAGGGTAGTTGCTTTAGGATCAAGTTTTCTATGATTTTGGTATCTATTTTTGGCATGTTTGCATTGCACAATTTTTTAATCAAGTATAAAACACGTTGGTTATCTTTGTTTAGGTAACACTGCAACAATGGGTTCGTCAAACTACATAGTCTGATCTTAAAGGCAAGATCGTCATAACCTTGAGCAATAACACTCCATTTATGTGTTTTGTGAATCACTTCCGGTAATAAAGGTTTTGTATCTGGATATGGCCAATCAGCGAAACTAAATTCAAAAAATGGTAGAATGATAATACTGAAATTATTACAAACTGCTTTTAATTTCACATCAACATTGCGAAAAGATGTAAACAAGCGATAGTCCACACTATATTCGGGTTTAATCCATTTGTACAGGGCCATCTTTTTGACAAAGCCATTTTCATCAAGTAATTCATGCTCGATATCTTTGCCTGCATAGAGCTTCACATAGCCAGGATGCGTTCCATCAGTGACGGGCTTTACATCGAATGGAAGTTTTACTTTGCGATATATATAACACAGATTGCCATTTGTTGCTAAAATTTTAAGAGTTTAATATTAATAAGACACACTTACATACATATTTACATATTAAAAATTATTACCTAGTATTTTATCAGCTTTTATTAAGTCGGATTTAAATGCAGAGTTCATAGCTTTTTCCAGCATTCGAGCAAACCTTTTTTTAGCTTCTAAATCAATTTTAAACGAAATATACTTCAATTTATGATTAAAGTCCATTTTACAGTTGATATCTTGCAGCTCGAACAATCGAATTGACTTCTTACGCTCTCAAAAGTCGAATGACGATCAGCATCAAATTATTGAATAAGCTAGATGAGCATGCTGTGGGGGAGGGGGAGTGCAGCCTAGCGGCTTTACAGTTATCCCATGGCCTACTGCAAATGGCCGAACCCCCGTTAGCAAAGGCACGAGGGCAGCTCAAGGAGTTGATGTAAGTTGGAGAAAATTAAATAAAGTTTTGGGAACATCAAAGTTACATTCGATTCGATTCTTCGTGCGTTCGGACGTGTTTACTTTCGCTTGTGCTAAAATATTAATTTTCCTTTATTTCACCTCTTATTTTATACTTATTTCTATACTAACAATTTAAGCTAACTTGTGTTAAACTACGGTCGGTGTTTTTCACTAGTTCGATAGCTTAAATATTTCGCTTTAATCGATTTAATTATTTTGTGTTTAGTTACAACAACAATTTGCACTGCCGCTTTGTCTTGTTTTGCTTGCAGGACAGTTATTCTTTGCGCTTTGCATATTATTGTTTTTGTTGTTAAACACTCTCGCGATCTTTTCGTTCTCTCTCGCGCTCTTGCTCCCGCAATCTCTTTTCGCGTGTTGTTGTTGGTGCTAGCTTTTACCCCGTGGCGCAAATTGCCATTACCGAACCGATTACGCATCGATTACTTTTCGCCAGTATGTCGGAAATCATGGGCGAAATAATCGATTACTTTCCCAAAGACATGGCCGCTTTGTATATAAGCGCCGGCGACCTTTCGATTACCCGTAATGTAGGATGTATACCACAGCCGAATGGTGTTCGGCTATGCATTACGATACAATGTACATTAGATGAATCGTAATGGACAAATTCTGCGTTCATTCCACAAGTAGCATACGTTGTAATGGACGTATTCTGTGGGTACTCCACAATGCAGCATACATTGTAATGCAGACGTAATGCACGTGCATTACGATTCAATATACCTCCCCATTACATCGTAATGCACGTGCATTACGATTCAATATACTTCTCCATTAGATCGTAATGCACATGCTTTACGATCCAATATACTATTCCATTAGATCGTAATGCACGTGCATTACGATCCAATATACTTTTCCATTGGATCGTAATGCACGTGCTTTACGATTCAATATACCTAGTAATAATAAAGTAATACAGCTGCTTTAAATTTTTCGTTTTATTTATTAAAACATAATCAATTTTTTGTCGGTATTATTATTTGAACATTATTATTTACGTCTCGTTTGTGGCATCGTGGCATCCTAACACGTTTACTCCTCATAGCAAGTCGTAAGCTTGCTGCCTGTTTATTTCGCCATGAACTTGCAGCAACTGGGATTGGCCTTCCAACATCTGCATCAATTTAATATAGCACTAATGAAAGAGTTTAATAATTATTAAATTATAAATAATTTGTTATTTATTTAAATCGCACAACTTACTTGTTTATGGCCAACGCTTAAAAAAACACGTGTTTTGCGAGTAGAAAAAAATAAAGTGTCTGTCATTGTAATCGAGGTATTCTCCACAATACATTCAGCTGTGCGCCATTGGGTAATAGTATATATGTATCTACAACATATTACACACATTATTTTATTAAAGGCTGAGCTACACTTACATATATACATTTATATACATACATAAGTCCAAACAAACAGACATACATATGTACATACAGGCTGTTTAGTACTATATGTATGCAAACAAATAAATTCTCTGAAATTCGTAGACCTTATCTGAGTGAAACTATAACTTGTCTCTGTGTAAAAAAAAACACTTGTTAACATTATAGCAATATACATATGTACATATTAGTATGTTCAATATTACTCTAGTTATTCGGGTTTTATCGATAAGGGCGTAAAGAGGGCGTGCCATCGAAAATGTGAAACAAACTTCATTTACATAATATATAGACCTAACAACTTTTAAAAACATAATTTATGTAAATAGTTGTTGGTTGTCCCTTAAATCGACAAATGTATTTATTTTATTCATTGTGGGCGACAGGGGCTGGGCGTTGAACATTTGAAATATACTTGATCTGCTTATGTTATTTACCTTACTATAGCAAAATGGCAATGTAAGCTCTAGCTTTTGAAGTTTCCAAAATCAACACGTTCAAACGGACAGACAAGGCTAAATCGATTCGGCTCGTCATCCTGATCAAGAATACATATGTATATATATCTTGTGGGGTCTGCCAAGCCTTCTTTTGTCTGTTAAATACATTCGCACAAAGTTATTAACCCTGTTTTTCCCATTTTTCAATGAATACAGGGTATAAAAATCTCGCGCGCTCGATCCTCCAGTCGGGCAAGCCCGACTGTCTTATACCCTGTACCACAGCTCGAACTGCGCGTTCGCCTACACAGTATATAATTTAAAGTGTTTTAAATATAATTTTATTTATTTATTAACAATAGTAAAACAATTAATAGGCGCGCTGCCACAGGGCGAGCGTGGCGTGCAACATTGTTTCGTTTATATCTTTTGTGTTTATTATACATTTCAATGTTCATGATAGTTAAATACAATAAAAGAGAGTTTATGTTTCAAATAACATCCTATGTTCAACATTACGCTTGCTATTTAACTTTATATGTTTAAATATTTACACGTACGCACAGTGCAAGTGCCTAGCAACGTCTTTGTATTGCCATCTTTCTCACACGCTATTCCCACGCGTTAAGCGGCTTTGCTGCCAAGGCGCGTGCGATGCAACGTATGCAATATTGCTTAGCCTATATCCCCTGGGTATATTAACCGATTTTAATGCACTTCTCAGGAAACTTAAGTTTAATAGAAGAGAGTATGTATTCCGAAATACAACATTCGATGTACAATATAAGGTTTGTTTTTTAACTTTTAAGTTTGTTTTTTAACCTAATATGTTTTAAAATGTGAGGTTATGTGAGTTTTATTGATTTTTTGGCGAAATAGGTACAGGGTATAAACCACACTGAAGAAATTCTTTATTTTCTGTGTAGTCTGTGTAGATTGCCATAAGACTTTTCATGAGCAACCAAAGTACGGGTTAATCAGTGTAATCAGTAGGCGAAATATATATGCACATACACATGTAGTTGGGGGCATTTAATCGCGTACGGAACTTGTCGGCGTTTGTACGCTTTCTAGCAGCCTGAGCGATAAACAATGTCAAACAAAAACATAAGCAACAAAAAAAAATTCGCAATATTAGACTGTGATGGCGGCAGTGACGACGCTTGGGCTCTGCTGCTGCTGCTTCATGCCGAGAAGTGTGGACAGCTGCAGTTGCTCGCTGTGACCACGACGGGATGTGGGAACACAACGCGGGAGCATGCCGCTCGCAACATGAGACGCATACTAATCGCCAGCTCCAGAGGGGAGGTTAGTATTAGCAAATTGATGTGTATATGTTTCAACATGCATTTGTGTACTCAATAATACTTGAGGACAAAAATCAGTATAAAACCAGTAAGGACGGAGCTACAGTCGGACGCAACCGACTGTAGGAGACCCTGTACTTTGTGTTTTCTTCGCTGTTTCCGACCATAATGTAACTCACAGCATCAATGGATATTGGCATAGCCTACGTACATGCCATATACTAAATCTATAGCTTTAAAACTGATGCTTTTAAACTGGAGGAATAAGAGAAGTTCTCAAAAATCCCAAACAAATTTGATCTGATTGCTCCATAGGAGAACCTAAATACCAATACTAAAATGGTTTTTTTAGCTCTTATAGTTTGCAAGATCTAGATGGCTTCTCTGTCTGCCCCATCTTTTGTTTCTTTTCCGTTCGTAATGTCATTCACACAATTGATGGATAATGCCATAAGTTGCGTGCATGCCAAATCCCAAGTCTGTAGCTTTTAAACTGTGGCTGTAGTGGCACTTACATACATTTATAAAAAAATTGTCTGTTAAATTTCGCTGTTTATTGTCCGTTTGTAATGTAATTCACAACATCGATGGCTAATTCTGTAGGAGACTACCATACTATGTACTTGCCAAATTACAAGTCTGTAGCTTTCGTATTGTGGCATAATAAATATAATAATAACAATAATAATCATCATATGCTGATTACCTCTGGCAAATAGGTTCCCATTTATTTAGGCGCCTTTGAACCATTGGTAGGCAACAATGTTGATAAGAAGTATTTTCATGGATGTGATGGTTTTGGCGATTGCTTAGAGCCGGATGAGTGCTGTGCCCATGTGCCTGAATTTGTGCAGCCGGAGCATGCGGTTGTAGCTATAAGGAAATTATGCCAGGCGCATCCCAAACAGGTTACAATAATTTTGGTGGGACCTCTAACCAACTTGGCACTGGGCTATACCATGTACGGAACGGAATTTTGCGAAGATATAAAAGAAATATACATTATGGGTGGCAATTACCAGGGCATTGGCAACTCATCGCGCGCTGCGGAATTTAACTTTCACGCAGATCCGGAGGCGGCCCATGCAGTTTTACTAAAGTCACGTTGTCCAATTACTATTTTGCCCTGGGAACCCTGTACCAAGGAGAACTTCAATATATCTATTGTAAATACCATATCTCAACAAAAGAGATAAAAAATATCTCAGCTAATTTCTTTAATTTCTTTAGACCTGGCGGCTTGAAGAATTTGGCGAATGCGCTGCAAACATGAACCATCAGGCCATTCAAATGCTAACCCAAGTGGAAAGTGCCCAATGGCTTCCCATGCAAAAACATGGCTTCGATACATGGAATCCCTGCGATGCAATGCTGGTGGCTGCCTGGCTCTACGATTCGAAATTTGTGAAGAGAGACAGCATATGGCATGCCACCGTGGATCTAACGGGCACCTATACTCGTGGACAAATGGTACTCGATCATCTCAGGGAACTGGATAAGTTTCCGGTCAATGTTCGCATCATTGAACGCGTTGATGATGAATTCTTCAAACATATTGTCGAATGTGTGGCTGGATTGCGACATGACCATTTCTTCTAATAGCGCATTCCCATAAATACAAACAAAACTATAAATATCAATTAATTTGAGAGATTATTATCACTTGCTTGCTTTTATAACTTTCAAATTGATTATATTAAAATGAAAGTAGGCAACACAATTAATATACAATTAATTTCATACTTCATTTGTGCTTATAACTTAAAAGTTATTGAGACTAAAATGAAAATAGGCAACATAATTAATATTAAATTATTTTCACGATTTATTTGTGCTTATAACTTTTGAGATAAGAGATGGAGCCCTTCCTGTTTAAACATCATAAGCGCCCAAAGCTAATTTTACAGGAGAACGCTTTTTTCACGAGAACGCGTTCGAACGGCGCCTAGACATATTTGACAGGCTGATATTTTAGTAATTACGTAGAATTATTTTATACAATGTTTGGTGTAGAATCGCTACAATTAGCGGTGCTCGCCATGTTATTTTTTATAAATACACAACTGTATGTATTTTCTCTTCTATGGAATGGATTTCAAAGATCTTAGTGTTGTTAGTCTACTATCATATTTTATCCATAAACCAACATTGACCTGACATCGTGCCTGCTAATTCGCCGCACTTTACATGGTAACTACATTGTGGAATCCAATAGCAAATTAACAAATTACATTTTACATTACATTTACCAGAAGAGTATCATAACTCAAAAAATTTGGACGGAGCAGATCAGTCGGACGACTGTCTTATACCCTGTGTCGCAGCTCGCGCAGCGCGCTCGCACATTCGGTATATAATTCAAAACATTTTAAATATAATTTTATTTATTTATAAGCAAATTATTGCTTATTATTGTATTAACAACTGTAACAGGGCAAGCGTGCCCTGCAACATTGTTTATATCTTTTGTGTTTATTAACCGATTCAAATGCGCTTTTCAGGATAGTTAAATATAATAGAAAAGACTTTATGTCCCAAATAACAACATTCTTTGTCATTTAACTTTGTATGTTCAAATATTCACACAATCGCTTAGCAACGTACTTGGTATTGCCATCCCTCTCGCACACTGATCCCACGCGTGAGGCGGATCAGCTGCAAAGGCGTGTGCGATCCTATGCATGCAATATTACGTCGCTTATATCTCATTTGTTTATTAACCGATTTCAATGCGCTTTTCAGGACAGTTAAATATAATATAAGGGAATATATATTCAACAATAACAACATTCTATGATTTATATTACGATTGTTTCTGAACTTTTAAGTTCAACTATTGTAAATCTTATATCTTCTGTGTCTTTTAACCGATTTTAATGCGCTTTTTAGGATAGTTAAATATAATACAAGAGAGCTTATGTTCCAAATAACAACATTCTATGTTTAATATTACGCTTGTTATTCAACTTTTTATGTTAAAAAACACGAGGTTGTTTGGGTTTTATTGATTTTTGGGCGTAAAGGGGGCGTAGCATCCAATTTTCGAAATAAACTTGATATGCGTAAGATAACTACCTATCTATAGCAACGAAAACGGCATCTCTAGCTTTTCTAGTTGCTGAGATCGACGCGTTCATCCAAACAGACGGACAGACAGACAGACTGACGTCGCTAAATCGACTCAGCTCGTCTCCCTGATCAAGAATATACATATATACTTTGTGGGGTCTGCCACGCTTCCTTCTGCCTGTTACATACATTCTGACAAAGTTATTAACCCTGTTCATCCCATTTTTCAAATGGGCCCAGGGTATAAAAAATGATTTAAATTGACTAAATTCAAAGGGAAAAATAATTTTAGTAACATCGGAAAAACATGTCTTAATGCGATACTTCATAGAGTAACAAAGACTAAGAGAGGAAGTCACGCCCACCAACCGAAATGACTGCAAGTTAAAGTCCAAGCCTTGGCATATATGTTAGTAACAGACTGTTGTTCATAACATTGTTGTTTTAACAGACCTATGTTACGCAGCCTATGTTATTTTGGGTCTTTGTCTTGATCTTGTTATTTTCTACCTACTCGACGGCATACCACTGGCGTATGGGCTGTGCTTTGCTTTTTCATATTTCTGAGTTTTGAGTTTGTCTCTCTATCGTTTGGAGAGTCGCAACGCCGATACTCTCTCAAATTGCTTTATATTCGGCTGCAGCGGAAGGGCATTGAGTAGCGAGTATTGAGAGCAAATAAATCGTGTTCGCTTTTCGGTGTGTGACAAATATTGCAGCAGTGGGTTTTAGCTGTGTTTTTTTCTACTTTTGCTTGTTGCCGGTAGTGTGGGGATGCTACTTGTTCGACGTATTATGCTTATGTATTTTTACAGGTGTAGGATTATCAAACATTTAGTATGGCCATATTATTTTTTTCAAATATCAGCAAATTTTATTCCAAATTATAGTTTTCAAATATTTTTGTATTTACTTTTTACTTTTTGTTTTTGGCTATCCTATAGCAAATTCGTTTATAAATGCATGAATTTAATAATATTATTTTTTGACGTTCGTAATAAAAAAAGATTAATTTTGTAAACGTATCAGTTTTATTCAAATATCTAGCGTCTTTTATTTAATTTTCAAGTTTCTTTGTAGCTATTTCACAATTTTTCGTGGCGACGCGTCGCTTCCCGCGCTAAGAGTGACCAGATCTCTCTCTCACAATAGAGTATTAAACATACAGTATGGCAACATCTACACAGCTTATAGCGTTTTTACACTGAGCGGAATATTCCAAACGTGATTCGGATGTTTACACCAAGAATCGAATCACGCGACCAGCTGTTCGGCCAGCGCAAACGTAAACAAACAAGAAAACGCGCAAATTTATGTGCATTTTGAAAGCGAGCTAGACAAAAACTGCGATATTGTTACATTATAATCTTTTTTGATTTGAATGCGCTTTTCAGTATAGTCACAAATTGTAAAAAAAATATAAATTTTCACCCATTTTTAATGGGTACAGTGCATACAAATGAGTAACAACAATTAAAATGGTTCATTTGGAAATAATATTGAATCGGTCCATTTATATTTTTGCTCTTATCATTCATTTTGCTTATTTTCATTTCAGTAATTTTATTTTTGCGGGCGTTTTTAAATTTATTAGCTGTAATAAACAGCTGTTTGCTATCGATATGCCACTTTTTTGTATCGAAAATACTAAATTTGTATCGAAATACTAGGCAAGATACGGCCACACCTTCAGCATAATAGTCGAATCTTGGATTATTCGGCTCTTCTTCTACCCACAGAGGGCTTATGGCAGAATATTCTATTTCGTGATTCGGGCTCAGTGTAAGCAAACATACAGTATGGCAACATCTACACAGCTTACATTCGGCCAATCTGACCCTAGATCGCCCTCAATCTACATAAATCTTACACAATCGATACATATTAATATTTTACAGACTTAACATAAATTTAACGTTTTTGTACATGCTTGTATCCATGGCTTGAGTCTAGCTGATTCGAGAATTCCTTTATACGGGAGTTGTGTGAGTTGACAATCGTCGATATCGGTTACCTCATATCGGTCGTTAGGTAGAAGTATCTAAAAGTCTCACGGTATCTAACGGTCTCACGGAATATAACGGTCTCACGGTATCTACTGGTTGTTCAGAAACGCACTGGCTTGCGATCTTAAGCGGGTTTTCAGTCTTACAGCATCTAACGGTTTTTTGGAAATACGCGAGTTCACGGTATCTAACGGGTTTACAGAGTCTAACGGTTTAACGGGAAAAACACAAGGATCGCAACAATCATCAACAACGGATTCCAATAATTCGGTTTGTTGGCTCAATGGATCAACATGTACCATGGTAACCCCTGTCTATGTGAAATAGAATAATTATAATTTTCTAACTCCAAGGACCAACGGGCAATACGGGGATTAATAGATTTCTTACTCAAGGTTTGCACTAACGAGTTACAATCGGTCACTATACGAAACGGTTTATGCTCTAAGTACACACGGAATCGACGCAATGAATAAATTATCGCTAAGGTTTCGAGCTCAAAACTATGATAACGGGATTCAGCATCATTAGCTTTACGGGAGTAGAAAAACACCGGATGTAACTTGCCATCATCTTGGCGCTGCAATAGGACTGCCCCAAACCCATGAGAGCTAGCATCATTATGCAACTCAGTTTCGGCCTGAGGATAAAATAGGGAAAGAACTGGCGGACTTGATAGGGCTAACTTTAGAGAATTAAAAGCCTCCAACTCGGATTTCATCATTGGAAAGGGTCCCCCCTTTTTACAGTAATTCATTCAACGGTTTTGCTATACGGGAAAAGGAGGGTACGAACTTACGAAAATAGGCGAATAATCCAAGACATGAATGAAGAGCTTTACTGTTCAACGGTTCTGGATACTCTCGGATAACTTTTAAATGAGATTAACTAGGTAATATGCCATCTGGGCCAACATCGTTTCTCTAAAAATATACTTTTCTTACAATTAATCGCTAGGTTATTTTCTACAAGGCGGTCTAACAGTTTCTCTAGTGACGTAATATGTTCTTCAACGGTTTTAGTAGCTAGGATGATGTCATCCATATACACGTAAATTTGATGATTTCTAATCATTCCACTCAACACATTGGAAATAAAGCGCTGAAATACTGCGGGTCCATTCTTAAGGCCGAATGGCATTCTCAGGTATTCATAATGGCCGTCAGGTGTTATAAATGCGGTGAACTTAACGGAATGTGGATCCATACCTATTTGATAAAATCCACTTTTCAAATCAATAACGGAAAAAATGGTTTTGCCCTCCAAATATTCTAAGCGGTCTTCTATCAGTGGTGAGGGAAAGTTATCTCGAATAGTTAATTTATTTAAGCCACGGTAGTCGACACACATACGGATATCCCCACTCTTCTTCCTAACCAAGACTATCGGAGATGCATAAGGCGATTGACTGGGTCGAATAATATTCTGTGCAAGCAATTCTCTCACTGATTCATTAGCAATTCCCCTCTCATAGTATTATAATCTCCGAGGTGCGGAATGAAAGGGAGTGGTATTTGTTAGATCAATATGCATTAAACACTTTGGTTGGCACAGGTATTCACGCCGATGTCAATATAGTGATCTTGCAGGACATTTAAACACTTTGCGGCCAGCTTAAAACCAAATTCGATGCCTATGTTCATACCGTTGGATTCCGCAACTGCAGAACACACGTTATCCATTTCCAACAACCAGGTCGCAGACAACTCATTATTAGCCATAGATGCATTCACGTTCACATCTTCTATGCGAATTGGAGCAGTATTATCATTTACATCAGATTTATATTCAAAATTATACTTAGAGAGATTTTCTAGCAAGGATGCACACAATGATTTGCAATTAACGGAAAGATCTTCATTTATTGACATTAACTTAAATTCATTTCGAGTTCTCGTTACAAGGTGAATATTTAATATTTCAAGAGCGTCTCTGCCAAGGAGCAGTGCTGTAGGTAATAATGAATCAGGTATAACATAAACTTCAATTTCATAACATTTCTTATCAAACTAAACTAGGCACTGAATTTTTCCATAAGTATATATTGAGGTGCCACCAATACCGCGAAAAGGACTTCTCGTTAAATTGCATTCGACTTGTAATCCACGAGTTAACGATCTTCCAGCAAAACTTATGAGACTAATAAAGCAAATACATTGTTAACATCTATGCATCCTGCTATACTCTGAATTCTTAAACTTACGGTTTGTATGTACGACTTAATTACTTTACCATCATCTACTGCCAAGTTGACAGTACGCTTGGGGCACTGCCGATATTGATGCCCCTGTTGGGAGCAATGGAAGCATCCTTGGTCTGGTCTCTTCTCCCTCTTGCAGTCCTTCGCTGTATGTCCCATTCGTTTGCAATTGAAGCATTTGATTTCTGCAACAGTAGTTGCAGCTCCTCGGGTTGCCGGAACCACACGTTTCCGTTCCGCTCGCACTGCTTCAAATCGCATCAGTTTCGCACGAAGTTCGTCCAACGTAGAGCAATAGTATAGGGGAGCAGCAGTACCCTGATCTCCAAGTCCATCTACGATGTATTTCACCACATCTACCTCGTCGAAATTTCCTGGCTGGGAAATGTTACGCATTGTGATGAAATAGTGCAGCACGGTCTCGTCCCTGCCTATTGATCGCTTTTCGAGTTCCTTAGCAATCTCTCGGGTTGATTTGTTGTAGCCAAACACATTTGTTAACATGGCTCGTAGTTCTGGCCATGTTGACACCTTTTCATACATCATGTATTCCCTTGCTGATCCTCGGAGTAGCTGGATGCCAAGCGATAGACTTTGTGTATGTACATATGTATGTACCTGTTCCATGTATGGATTTGGTAAATGCTTTTTTACAGGTGTAAAATTCTGAAACATTTTGTGTGGCCATATTAAACCGCATATCCACGGCACATTTATTTGGAAAACCGTGTTTGATTTGACGAAAAATTTCTCGTGGATGGCGTTGCTCACAAACAAATTTCGTGATTGGCAACTTGTTTGCGCAAGATAGAAACGTTTCTATCTTGCGCGTGTTTGAAAAAAAAATTTGACCGTGGATGGTGGAGTTCAGTCAAACATCATTTGTGAAAAGTTGCGCTAGCGTAAACATGTGGTGAAAATGGCCAAAAAGTGCTGCTTAAATTTATATGTGGCCTGGAAAATAAGCCGGCGCTATGGAATATCAAAATTAATGATTTTTGCTCTTGTTTTTTCTTGAAAATAACATTAAGGCAATCACAGTGTCATCATCCGTAGACATGTTGAGCGGCTGAGAATTATTTGCGAATGATGTTTGAAAGAATATTTGCCCTCGTTGGTGGCAAACTGTCTTCTCTTTTATCAATCACGGATTGCCAAACAAATGTGCCGTGGATGGGCCGCTTTATATTCAAATTTCAGCTAATTTGATTGCAAATTACCGTTTACATATATTTTTGTATTTATCTATAACTTTAACGACAGCATGAGAAATACACAAAATGAAAGAAGTAAAAGCAAAACAGAAAACATTTACAGCGAGCGCACACAGGCCTTGCTTTCAGTGATGATAGCCTGGTGTAAATCGAAGTGCGGGCTCACTCTGGATGTGTTCGACGAGTCTCTGTTAAACAACATTCTGTTAAATAACATGATCCCATCCGGGTTGATAATCTTCCACCGATACCGACGACAGGGGGCGGACATTTCGGCTCTTTAACAGCAGTTACTCTATGAAGTAGAACTAAGTACTGCAAGCAATTAACCTGCAATGCAAACCATCGTACAAAAAACGCCAACAATCCACAAGCAACGCAGAAAGGAGAATTGCTTCGTACGATCGAACGACAAAGTCCCGCATTGTTTATATCTAACATGTTGCAATAAAATACCCTTTACTTATTTTTCACATTTTTTGGCGGTGAGGCAATATAAGATAAAAGAAAGAGTATTAAGATTGCAGCTAAGCGAATGTACAAAACAAACGCCCAAATTCCAGAATCTAAATGTTAGATTTCTGAACATCAAAATTGTAAACGCTGGCAAATCAACAAAATTGACATCACACACAAGCACATTTTTTTACACAAGTCACACATGCAGGCATGCATATGCTTGTGTGCCCACGACAGCAAGAAAAATACAAAACGAAAGAAGGAAAACAAAAGAGAAAACATCTGAAGAGAGAGACTCTGTTAAGCAGCATTCTGTTAAATAACAGCCTCCAAGGTGCGGCCCTCAACTCAAAGTTCTCTTCGCAAAAGTGGGCGCTGATTTCCTCTCTTAGTCTTGGTTACTCTATGGCGATACTTAGGCTGCCATCGATGTTTAATAGGCTATTTACACAGAGCGGAATATTCCAAACGTGATTTGGGTGTTTACACCAAGAATCGAATCACGCGACCAGCTGTTCGGCCATCGCAAACGTAAACAAACAAGAAAACGCGCCATTTCAAACGTAAACAAACAAGAAAACGCGCAAATTTATGTGCATTTTAAAAGCGAGCTAGACAAAAACTGCGATATTGCTACATTATTATTTTTTTTATTTAAATGCGCTTTTCTGTATAGTCACAAATTGTAAAATAAAATATAAATTTTCACCCATTTTTAATGGGTACAGTGCATACAAATGAGTAACAACAATTAAAATGGTTCATTTGGAAATAATATTGAATCGGTCCATTTATATTTTTGCTCTTATCATTCATTTTGCTTATTTTCATTTCAGTAATTTTATTTTTGCGGGCGTTTTTAAATTTATTAGCTGTAATAAACAGCTGTTTGCTATCGATATGCCACATTTTTGTATCGAAAATTCTAAATTTGTATCGAAATACTAGGCAAGATACGGCCACACCTTCAGCATAATAGTCGAATCTTGGATTATTCGGCTCTTCTACCCACAGAGGGCTTATGGCAGAATATTCTATTTCGTGATTCGGGCTCAATGTAAACAGCCTATAAGCTTCAAAACATCGATACATCGATATTTTATTTTGATTTTCAATTCTAATTAACATACGTTGTGTAACATAAGTCTGCTCTTTTATACAAGTGCTTATCGGCAATTCCATTTTCAAGGCTATTTTACTCAAAGAATGTCCTATTGCTGCTGGCTTATTTATTTATAAAAGGGTGAATAATATAATGAATGTATTTTTATCAATGCCTTGCCAAAATATATAGATATTTCTTTGATTGCGGAATACCACTATTGAAGTTATCACTCTAAACTAGTTCAGCTCACGTAAAATACTTGCGCTCTTCTATACTAGCCCTGGTATTTATCGGCAATTCCATTTTCAGGGCTTTTTCGTTGAAAGAATGTCCGATGGCTGCTGGCTTATTTATTTATAAAAAGGTGAATAATGTAATGAATGTATTTTTCATCAAACACCAATGCATATATTTGCACAATTTCACAACTGTTAATCGCAACGCAAGTGCGCGATTTAACACAAGCCAGTGGGCAAACGCGAATCGCTAGCCAGCAAAGGAATTTTCTGTGCCTAAAAATGCAAAATAGGATCTAACACGAATTGTCTTGTTTGGATTTGAGTCCAGGGTGCACTGTGGGGCCATTGAACATTCAGACTTGCACTACGCCAGGATGGATATTCTGGACATTGATGAGGCGCTGAAGGATGATTCATATATGTAAGTACCGCCCTCCCCGTCCCGTTGACGACGCCTCTCGCCATCATCTGATATTGTTAAAAATACCCGCACTCTCCGTGCACCCTCTTCTTCCCCTCCGCCATCCTTGATTTGACGCAGCAGATTCCTGGCGGACAGAACCCACGACGACGTCTCAAACATCCTGCAGCAATGGAAAACAAATAACCAGCAGCCAGCGCAATTCCAGAATGAGCCAGGTACGTTCATACATACATACAGATCCCATGCCAATCGGGGATCTGAACTCCATACAAACCTACATTTACAGTTTTCAGGCACACGCACATACTTATTTACGCCCATATGTTGTGCTTTCTAAAAGCAATGTTAAGTGGGTTACACTGGCGACAACGCCGACGAAGTTGTTCATACGTATATGTATGTCTTGTATATACGTATATATATATATATGTGTGTGGGCTGTACAGTGGTGTGCTCTGCTGGTTATATTGCTCTGAAATGTTGGACAGAAATCCAAAATAATGTTTGGCCACATCGGCCGATTATATCCTATATCCTGCCCTAAAAACGATCGGGGCATATTTGACTCAATTGCTATTTTCCACGATAATTTAATTTCTATATTTAGTTTCTTAAAAATATACAAACAGAATTGAAACCCTGTATTTTAGATTTTGCACCCCCTTTGGCTCAATCGACCGATTCTCTGGGTGCACACCAAACGTCTATAGCTTATACTTTATTTGGAGCGCGTTACATTGGTTGTATTCACCTGTTCATGATGAAATTATACAAGGTGGTCGGCAGCCGAAGTCGTTCGGTTTTGGTCTACTATTTTCAGTGCGTGCTTGCTTTTCTATGCAACGTGCGAGCGAAAGGCACTTGAAATAGTAAACTAGATTTTGCCGAGTGGACAACCTTGTATAATTACATCATGCACCAAATTACCGCTCCATGGATCGATCACCCGAAAACCAATAAAATGCAACCCTGCATGGATCATAAAATTGGAGCGCATGTATCATAAAATTTTTCTGATCCATTGCTGTTTTTCCGCTCCATTCATCGATAGTTAATAAAAACAGCTGATTTAAATTCAAAATGTAAACAAATATATCAAAAATAACTGTTAGCATTTTAAAAATTAATTATTTGAAGACTTTCTGCATAAAAGACTGTTGCAAGTTGCAAAATGTATCAAACGCATTCACCAGGATACATGAAACGAAGGGTTGCATATTATAGTATATATATATAAACAGTAGAATCCGGTTATAGCGACTTTCAAGGGACCGACGATTTTACGTCGTTATATCCGGAAGACGCACTATCCGAAAGGAGTAAAAAAAAATTATTTTTTTTTTATTTTATGGATGCCATGTTCGTAATAGGTTTTAAAATAAAACAAATTAATTTTTTAATCAAAACAAAAAGTTTAATACAGTAGAATCCGGTTATAGCGACTTTCAAGGGACCGACGATTTTACGTCGTTATATCCGGAAGACAAAATCCATGATTTTGTTTCTTTTTCGTATTGAAAAAACACAAAATCCACGATTTTGTTTGCCTCTTTTAGCATTGTTAAAGAAATCAAATTTTCCTCTTTAAAGTTTTTTTTTTTTGTTCGGCACGTCGCAATATCCGGTTGAATTGTGAAAAATCTCGTCGGTATATGCGGTTTGACGCTAAAAGCGGAGACGGTCCATGGATTAATCACCCGATATATATAATATATATGTATATATTATGATTTCTGTGCGACCTTTCCATTTATTGTATTTTGACGTTAGCTAGCTGTAGGTCCAGTTTGATCATAACACTACGTCGAACAGAGCAGACGTGTAAAATAATTCGCCCTGATGATTACCGACGTGTGATCGAAATATATTGGCAAGAAAAACTTGTTTGTCCATGTTTTTTATTTGTAACTTTTTATTATATATATTATATATATATATTATATATATCGGGTGATTAATCCATGGACCGGTAACCTGGTGAATACAACCATTGATTGTTTTTGCCATATTTGGATACTTGGATACGAAAATTAATCAACACGCAGCGAAATGTAGGCGAATGTATTGACAAGTATTGACAAGTACATACATATGTATGTATAATGGAACACATAAATATGGTTCTTGTGCTTGGAGAAGTGAGAAATCCACTAATAATAAATCTTAATAGAGAGGGTGCAGATCGAAACTTGAGCAAAATAAAGTAAAACAAGTACCTCATACCCCGTACCCAAGATTCTTCCCTGTACGTATACCAAACCTAAGTCTAGTGCGCGAAATATGTAAGTAGGACAACATGTTTTTAACTATAACATATGAACCGTTTTATAGAAGTTTCAAAACCAAATTTTTATATAATCTTAAAGAATGTACTAATTACCTAAAAAGATAAAAAAAAAAGTTAAAACTTTAATTCACTTAAAAAAAAAAATTAATGAAAATATCTTCAAGCAAAATAAGTAAGTAGGTCAAATTTGAAAAGTTTGGTTTAAACTAAAAAAAACAGTGAAACATTTTAATTTTTTGGATGGGATTATTTTAAACCAAACATCCTTTAGAGTTCAGGACCTTCAAAAGCCATCCTGGATGTGAATATTTTTATTTTTGATGCATTTTTATGTGTTTTTTAGCCTTTTTTTGAATAATAGATTTTTTTAGCTCTTTAAAGGACAATGATTGTGTCCTGTTTTTATTAACAAATTGGAATTCGATACCCCAATGGTTTCCAAGCAGATTTCAATCTAGACTACTCGCTGACTACTCCAGAGGAGGGATTTTGTTCTTAAAAAAAAACGCATCCTGGCGACTTTCAGTGTGCATTAGTGCATTATCCTGCTGAAAATCCATAAAAAAAAACCAATTAAATATCCTTGCCAAATGTTAATTTAATTAGCCCCTACTTACATATACCCATCCTTTTCGCCAATCGTTATATGTGTTTTTTAACACATAAAAGTCATTACATTATAACCGAGAGCAGCGCATATCAGTAAGGACCCTCAATGGGAGTTTCTTCATACTAGGACCTTTTTGGGGCACCGAAAACTATTTGGTCCATCTAAATTCAACATATTCATCACACATTTAACATTTTTCTATTCCAAATCCCAAAATTTTTTTTTTAATTGTGATAAGGCCGTTTTGTACGTGAGCAGTAGTTCCGGTTAAAGGACGTTTATTCCTTGGAAGGCATTAACCGAGCTTCCCAAAATTAGTTTTATTCAAAAGATGGATATTTTTAGACCCTGTACTTTAAAAAAGTAAAAGGGTCTATTAATTTAGTGCAAATGACAACTGTGTGTAACAGGCAGAAGGAAGCATGGTAGACCCCAGTATATATATATTCTGACTCAGGACGACGAGCTGAGTTGATATAGCCATGTCCGTCTGTCCATGTCTGTCTGTCTGTCCGTCTGTCTGTATGAACACCTAGATCTCAGCAACTATAAGAGCTAAAGACACCACCTTTCCGGATTTAGGTAGTCAGCTAATGCAAGCAGATCAAGTTTGTTTCAAACTTTTGATATCTCGCCTCCTTCATTCGCGAATCATCAAAAATCTACACCTACCTCGAAAATCTCAAAAACTAAACGCCCACAACAGCTACAATAATAAAACTAGAGACTTGCAATTTGGCATGTGCGTAGTCTATGGCATTGTCCACCGATGCTTTAAATTAAATTATGGTTTGAAATAGAAATAGCGAAGATATGCAATAGACAATGTTTTTCAAAATGAATTTATGTGCAACTGCAGCTACAATATTAGAGCTACAGACTAATGTAATTTGGCATGTAAGTAGCCTATTGAATTATCTATCGATGCTGTGAACTACATTACAAAAGGAGAAAAAACGGCGAAGTTATGCAGCAGTAAATTGTTTTTATAAATGTATGTAATCGCAACTACAGCCACAGTTTAAAAGCTATAGACTTGGGATTTGGCATGTACGTAGCTTATGGCATTATCCATCAATGCTGTGCTGTAATGCTGTAATGCTAATTACATTACGAACGAAGAAGAAACAGCGAAGATAGATCAGACAAAGAAGCCATCTAGATCTTGCAGACTATAAGAGCTAAAAATACCATTTTTGGGTATTTAGGTTCTCCTATGCAGCATTCATATCAAGTTTGTTTCGGTTTTTTGATAACTCCTCTCATTCCTCCGCTAACCGAAAAACCAATTTAGCTACAGTTTACAGTTTTAGAGCTTCAGTTTTGAAGCTAAAGATTTAGGATGTGGCATGTACGTAGTCTATGACAATCCCCATCGATGCTGTGAATTACATTACGATCGGATAAGAAACAGCGAAGAAAACACAAAGTACAGGGTCTCCTACAGTCGGTTGCGTCCGACTGTAGCTCCGTCCTTACTGGTTACTTTTAAATTGGATAAAATTTAAGAAGCGCAAGAAATTAAATTCGCTTTTTGTCGCTGTTTTTAACTTTCGTTGGGTACCAAAAACAGGACCTACTACTTAAGTTTATGAATCCTTAACAATTTTTTTTTTAACTTGTTCCTACCAATATTTTCTGTAGTTTTCCATATTACGCTGCTTTTTTATGGAGCGCAAATATATATTTTTTTTTTGTCAATTAAATGGGTAAAATTTAACATTTCATACAAAAAATAATCCTTGAAAAATCCTTGAACAACAAAAAACATAATTTTTGCTTAAAAATAATTTATTTCCATTTAGTCTATGTATTTATTTATTTATTCATAACATAAACTAAGTAAATGCCACATGCAAGTAATTTGACCTACTTACTTATTTCGTTCGGTAAAGCCAATGCTTGTGCATAAAATTGAAATTAACGGACAAACGTAACGGTACTTTTTCAAAATTTTTTGTTTTTTTACCCTGTGCCCATTTGAAAAATGGGAAAACAGGGTTAATAACTTTGTGCGAATGTATGTAACAGCCAGAAGAAGGCGTGGCAGACCCCACAAAGTATATATATTCTTGATCAGGATGACAAGCTGAGTCGATATAGCCATGTCCGTCTGTCGTCTGTCCGTCTGTTTGAACGCGTCGATCTCAGCAACTATAAGAGCTAGAAAAGCCGTTTTGGTCATTTCTGAAAGGTGTATACCATACGCAGAACAAGTTTACTTCAAATCTTGGATGCCACTCCCCTTCCGCCCACAACGAGCATAAAAAGAATTCATTTGCCAATTTAAGAGCCACAAATCGAGTTATATAAATTCTGTTTTCAGTTGTTCGTAGGTCTATATCAGGCGCAGATAGGGCTTTTTTCAAATTTTGGTTGCCACGCCCCTTTTACGCCTTAATTCATGAAAACTGAATAACAAGCGTAATATTGAACATAGAACGTTGTTATTCGGTATATATACTCTCTTCTATTATATTAAACTTTCCTGAGAAGCGATTTAAAATCGATCAATAAATACAGGAGTTATAGGCGAAACAATATTGCAGGCGTTGCACGCTCGCTCACTAGCAGCGCGGCCAATTAAGCGGCACATATAGGAAACGTAGTAGAGAAAGCATTGCTGCTACGCTGCCTATGACAGTTTTATAAAATTTTATAAAAAATATAGGGCACAAGGTATAAGACAGTCGGGCCCGTTCAACTGATCTGCTCCGCCCATTCTGGTTTTTTATCGAGTACAATCCAACTAAATCAAAATATAGAATGACAATTGCATACATTGTTTTTTAACAGCAAGGAAATCATTTCAAATTATTGTCCTACTTACTTGTTTCGCGCACTGTACATCTGAATTGTTTTCTTTTTTTTTTTTTTTGCTTATCAGACAGATATTGTTATACGGATGGGATCTTCGTTAATATATGTATTTAATTTAGTCAGACAGATTTTTTTAACACATTTGTACTTTCGGTGGCAAATCTTATTGTTTGTTTTATCGATATTCCATCCATCATGCGTCAGCCACCAGCAGTGTTGCCATTTTGTCCTTTTTCAGGACAGATCTGTCCTTTTTTAAACCGATCTATCCGCACAAATTTTAAAACGTCCCCTGTCCGGAAAAAATGCCTTTTTTATTTTAATCTATCCTTTTTTCATCCTTTTTTTATTTGTATAAATCGCGCATGGAAAATATCATTTAAAACACATAGATCGGTTTTATATTGATATTCCAATTTCTACAAACAGATTTAAAAGCAATGCAGTCGTGATATGTTTAAGTGTGATCGAATCGTGCATATCGAAGATATAAGATATCGCTAGATATAACTTTTTTGTTAAGTTAAAAATTTTAAATTGCCAATTGCAAAATATCTAACCTTTTTTAAATGGACTCATTATTTTTTTCTGTTTTATATTTTCGACTTATAATCGCAGAATACAAGATTTGGACGGGGCATATAAGTCGGACGGGCCCGACTGTAGAAAACCCCTTATTGTAAATTTATTTTAGAAAATAGTGTATATTTCGAATAAAAATATTCTATGTTTAATATTACGCTTGTTATTCAACTAATTATGATCAAATATACGAGGTTGTGTAGGTTTTATTGATATTGGGCGTAAAGGGAGCATGGTATCAAAGATTTTAAATAAACTTGATTTACGTATAATTACATCTACCGATAGGCTGCTCTGCTCTGGCGTTTATCCAGACGGACAGATAGACGGACATTGCTAAATCGACTCAGCTTGTCTCCCTGATCAAGAAAATATATATTTTGTGGGGTCTATAATAATAAAAAAATTTGTTGGCGTTCTTGATTTAATTTGATTAATATTTGTATTATGTAAATGTTGCTTTGGCCATATATTCTATGGTCCTATTTATTGACTAAATTAACAATTTTTAGCCAACTTATTTCCCTATATTAGATTTAACATAGTTTGTCCTGTTTTTTTGTCCTTTTTTTTAAATCTGTCCGTTTTCTGTCCTGTTTTTCGGGTTCATCTGTCCTTTTTTTATGATGAGGAGTTGGCAACACTGGCCACCAGCTTTATTTATATCATAAAAGTTAAACAAATTTAAGAAAAATTCAGAAAACAGCTAAACTATATGTTTTAAATTTAAGGTGTTATAGGCAAATATCGATTAAAACAATTACAACAGGCTTGTAATTGTTCCGTTTTTTTTCCATTATTTTTGTAAAATTAAGAAAAAGTTGACGAAAAGTTTAGTTATAAAAAAAAACAGATTTCCAGCTTTCAGGAGTTTCACAAATTTTCTGTCAATGCTCTTTTTAAAAACAGTCATATCTGGCGGAAAAAAGCAGGTAAGCGGGCAACAGTGGTGATCACTGATTGTTCTAGTGAACGTGGCTGATGTCTCTGGCGATCGGTTTAATTGACGTTAAGAGTAATTAAGATAAAAGAGCAGAAATCGGCGGCCACGTTTATCGATAACAATAAAAGGACGTTAGCTGCATATTGAAAGATCATAGTTTGCTTTCGCTGATGCCAAATTTCTCGGTTTGCCAGATATTTTGATATTATTGATTTGATTGTCGATACTGAGCATTCCGCTTTGTTCTTTTAGATACCCGCAATGTTAATGTTCTTAATATCTTGAATTGCGCTTGAGTCTGTGTCGTTTTGACAGGCCAAAACTTTGAAAAACAAAGAAATAAAGTTTGTAAACAAAATAAAAACAAAGCTTATTGACACGCTTCTTAGCATAATATTCTTAAAGTAATGTTGTCATAAAAACGAGTCTGTTAAATAACACAAGCGAAATTCCAAAGTTTTTATCGGTATAAGTAGATTCTGATTGTTAGCTTTGTTATCTTAAAAAAACCAACCCTATTCTGTCTCTAATTTATTTATGTGTTTAAAATTGATTATGGTTATTCAAAATATTTGAAAAATACAAAAACTGGAATATATAAAAACCATGAACTTTAAATATGATTGAAATACCAAGACACGTCGATTTGCAGGCGGACCGAACATAGTCAGTTTGTCGTGGCAAATTCAGACAAACTTGAATAGTAATCTAACCGTATTTCCAAAAATGAGCGTGATCGTGATCGTGAAAAATGGCTATTATATGAAATGGCGAGATCTGACGGGAAAATAGCTGACTTGGCCACACTGTTGCGCATCGCTTTGCAGTTGAACTAGTGACAAAAAGAACCAGTTCAGACTGAAGTTACTTGCACTCTTTGTAACTGTAACTTGCGTTTGATGCGCATATAAGAAAATTCACGCTGCTGCCTGATAAATTCACGTGCAAAATATGTTTAATTGGCAGAGAGTCAAATCAAATGACACTGGAAACGGGCGTCGCACGACAATGAAAGCGAAACACCCAAAAAGCAACTTCGGTATCGACAATTTCAAAAATCACTTTGGGATGTGCATCGCTGACTTGACGCCGCTTCATCTGGGCAGGCTGTTGGATGAATATGCGCATGAAAGCGACGCTGGCACGCTTAGCTGGCATACCGTGAGCATATCCAACTGCCGGAACATGAAGGACAGCTCCATAATGCTGGCGCTGAAGTACGCCCTGATGCCACTGAAGGTTGGGCCCTACGACTTCAGGCGAAGCACCGACGGATCGAGAATCCGCTTCCTGGTGGACAACAAGCTGGTGGCCAACCGCTTGAAGCGGCTCAACGGCAAGGTCTGCGTAATGTACAGCAACCTGGTCCTTGACATGCACGTGCAAAGCGCCTTTCCCATGGATTTGGCAACCTGCAAACCATGCACTCCCGATGAGTTGAAGGCCATGAGGAAGGTGCTTCTATCCAACTATGACGCAGAAAGCCAAGCTTTACACTTGGCTCGCTTCCATGCTGCTCCGGATCTCTTGGGCTACTTTTGCGCCTTGCATGTGGAGGCTGTGTTGCAAAGGCTGTTGCACATGATTCACCTGGAGTTTCCTCAGCTGCGTAGCTTGCACATAGCCAACAATTGGCTCTGCACGCTGCAAGCCTTCGAGGGATATTCCCGCTTTAATTTCCCCTCGCTGCAGGTGCTGGACGTGAGCGCCAATGGGCTGGATGATCTGGCCGAGCTTAGGCATCTGAGGAGTCTCAATTTAAAGTGTCTGGACGTGAGTGGCAATCCCCTGGCCAAGCACCAGACTGGAGAACTACGTGCCATATTGCCGGAGGTATTGGACGTGATTGGCGGCAACGACAGCAGCGCAGAGCTCCAGAATCCCCAATTTAAAGCAGTTGATGAGCGGGAGAAATTCTGCTTGCAGTTCGCCAAAGCCTATTACAATATCTTTAATGACATCGAGAGCCGCCCGAATCTGAAGAGCTTGTACGATCCCAGAGCGAGGTTATCACTGCGGATGCCCAGCCTTAACGATGCTGACCAGAGTCTCGAGCTGCGCTTTGGCGCCATCGATGTGCTGGAAATGCTGTGCCAGCTGCCCGAGCTGCAGACTTGCGTAGAGGACAGCGAAGTGAAGATGGCCACTTTCAACTACAAGCTGCGAATGTTCACATTGAGCGGACAATGCAAACAGAAAGCAAACAGAAAGCTGCACTCTTACTATCGCCAGTTTGTCCTGCGTCCGTTCGACCAGAGCAAGTGGCTGATTACGGATGATATGCTTACGATCACAAATTGCAACGAGCAGAGGACGTGGACTGGTCCAGCAGTCTCCCAAATAGACAAGCATCTGGAGGAGCTAAGTAACAATATGCCCAAATTAAATCTTTGCTCTGCGAGAACTTCGAGCAACCAAACTTTGGAACGGGAGGTGGATGATACGTTTCTTTCCTCCGACGATGAGATGTTGCTGGTCATTAACGAAAACTATCTTTTGGACGTTGAGCAACCTCAATTACTCGCTTAATTCTAACTAGAAATACGACTTTGATATAGATATGTATATACACATACATATATATAGATACATAAGACATATTAGATATATAAGTATTGATCCATCCAGTTAACTAATCAACATATATGACTTATTCCAATACATAAAGCATACAAACTTAATTCGAAGACGTTTACTCGACCGAAACGGAGGGCACAGGCACCTACAAATCTGGAGGCACATTTTGTAAGTAACAATTCAATTAAAAACCAATTCTAATGTTTTTACATCCTGTACTCATTGAAAAATGGGAAAGATAGTTAGCTTTGTGCGAATGCATGTAACAGGCAGAAGGATATATATTCTTGATCAGGGTGACGAGCTAAGTCGATTTATCCCTGTCCTTCTGGATGAACGCTGAGATTCAACACGCAGATCAAGTTTATTTCAAATCTTTGATGCCGCGCCCCCTTTACGCCCAAAAATCAAAAAATCTACATAACCTCGTATTTTTGAACGTAAAAAGTTGAATAAAAATCTTAATATTGAACATAGAATGTTGTTATTCGGAATATATACTCTCTTCTACGATATTTAATTACCCTGAAAAACGCATTCAAATGTTTAAAAAACACAGGAGATCTAAACTACGCAATATTGCAGGCGTTGCAGCGTTCGCCCCTTGACAGCGCAGCCATTAAAACTGCGCCAATAGAGAATGCCATATACTAGTCACATAGCAAAAAACAAATCAATAGCTTTAAAACTTTGGCTACAGTAGCTCTTTGCGGTTTTCGAGGGAAGGGTGAAAGGATCCAAATTTAAAATAATCTTGATCTGCTTACTGAATAGAAGATCCTAAATCCCGAATATGGTGTGTCTAGCTCTTATAGTTGCTAAGATCTAGGTGTTCATACAGACGGACAAACAGACAAACGTACGGACGGACATGGCTATATCGACTCCGCTTGTCGTCCTGATCAAGAACGGATGGGCGGGTGGTGGGCTGCGTATTGGCTTGAGTTCGCGCGTTAACAAGCACATGCTTGGTTTCGCTGGACCACTTGAACATGCTGCCGGTAGTATGTCAACGCCCAGAATAAATAAATAAATATATACTTTATGGGGCGTGGCACACCTCCTTTTGGGTGTTACACACATTTCCTTTTTGCACTAAGTTAATAGATCCTTTTCACTTTTTTAAAGTAAAGGGTCTAATAAATGGTACAGGGTAGTCATTTAGCCCCGTTTAATCTGTATGAACGCGTAGATCTCAGCAACTACATATAAGCTAGATCAAATTTATATCAAATGTTGGATGCCACGCCCCTTTAATGACCTAATCGGCCAAAAACTAGCGGTGTAAAACTGTCGACAAACCAACTTCAGACTCTATCGACGTTGTGAATTGCATTACGATCAGATTAGAAACAGCGAAAACAAATAGTGGTGGTGAAGAAGGGGAGTAGTGTGTATACGCGAGTAGCTTGTACAAAATACAGGGTCTTTTACTGTCGGTAGCCTTCCGACTCGTCCGCTTCTTATTAGTTTCTTTTTTTTTTTTTTTTTAATAAAAAGTATATGCTAAAAATGTACATACTATATATAAATGGGATGATAAACATATCGCTCGTTTACCAGAAGAGTGTCATAACTCAAAAAACGCGATTTTTGAGTTAATGATGCAGTAATCTTCGTTGGATATTAATCTATCTTGTGTCAAAATTTCATTATCCTATCTTCAATACACACAGCGTGAGAAGAGAATATGTCCCTCCACCTTGTATGGAGATACATGGCGCTTGAAAACTTTAAACGCGTTTATCTCGAAACGCACTTTTTTGAGTTATGACACTCTTCTGGTAAACGAGCGATATATACATATTAGTATCGCGGTTCGGAAACATCCATGTTGTTACACCACTAGAAAAACAAGAGCAACCGTAATATTCAACAGAATATTTTTCATGAAAGTGTTATTTCTAATTTTAGTCGAATCTATCGCCATCACAAAATGCAACACTACAACAGCAAGACGATGAAGGAATTGCGAATGGATTGGTTGGTTTGGAAATTGGAGGACTTGTTACAACTATGCACAAATCCTTCCTGCAGGACACCTCACCGCCATCATCAATTTTTTCATCAATCACTACCGACCGAATGAATAATTCGCTCATTAGCTCAGCTGATTTTACCAATCTCAATTTTCTGCAGTCGAGCATAGAGCCAGAGATCGATGTCACGGCGACGGCTAGAACAGTTGAGACGGGTATAGCAGTGGGATCCGGTCAGGATGTATACACGCTGAACGACATGATAAGGGATCGCAAGGCACTGGAATCGTTAACTATGTCGGGTGACGGCACGCTCATCAAAGATTCACAGATTAATCAAATCGACGACATTTCCTTGGCCACGTTGAGTAAAACAGCCTCCAGCTGCAGTACCATGGACAATAGCACCGATAGCGTTTCCACCTATCCCAATGAACTATCCCAGGTGCCATTAGCGTCGCCTTTGGGCATTCCACGGGAACTGCTGTGTGCGCCGGACGACATGATTGGCGACACGACGTTCAGTCTGGTCAACAGTCTGTCCACACCGACAGCATCAGCAGCAGCAACAACTGGATCTCTAAAGGACACAACGGCAACTTTTCAGCGACCGTCATTGGCGTTGCTGAATGAAACACAGCTGCTAGCTGGCCGCCATGTAAACACCACCTATACCGAGAGTTGTGATGCGGTTGAGGAGGTCGGAGCACGTTGTGAAACACCCGAGAATGTTGACAAGTCGTTGGCAGCGATTAAAATGGAATCCACTCCGTTAACAACATCGACAACGGTGCCTCGTATTCACAACTACAACAACAACATTAACTATAACAATAATAACAATATTAACGCTTACAATAACAATAATAATAATAGCAATGCCAATGCCGATAAATTGAACTTTACGCCCATTTTGAAAGAGCGCGAAATCCCAAACATATCGCCCATTGTGAGTAACCACAGCTTCAACACAATCACAACACCGCTGAGAAGTCGACACTTTCGCATATCAGCACCCACGGAGCAGCTACCAGCAGATACCATAGAGATCTTGGAGCGGGTCGAGCAGCCTTATCTGGATGCCACGTACAGCATGTCCGAGGATCAGAAGCAGATGCAGTGCATCTTTGACTTGGCAGAGGCCGAGGTTGAGCTGCTGACCCAGCAAGGCGACGAGGAACAGTTTGAGAATATGCTCGACAAACTGGGCAAAATGGAATCTCTAAATGCAGAACAGCTGAAAATGCAGAAATCCCTCGAAAGCAT
This sequence comes from Hypselothyrea guttata, assembly GCA_035045125.1. NCBI lineage: Eukaryota > Metazoa > Arthropoda > Insecta > Diptera > Drosophilidae > Hypselothyrea > Hypselothyrea guttata. Next base: position 28,571 of record JAWNNJ010000913.1, read on the forward strand.
CAAGCGACGTTTCAATAGGGAAGATGAAACAGTCGACGAACTGCATCCAACGAACGATGGACTGCAGCAACACTTCACTCCACCTCCGACAAATGAAACGCAGCAAATCACAAGCCAACCAAGTTTAAATCACAGTCGCAGCCTTAACCAGTCTAGTGGCAGCGGCGAGCGTTTGCTTAGCCGAAGAAGTCGTCTCTACGATGATGTCAACATCAGCTCTGTGAGCGATAGCAACGGCAGCGGCCTGAGCTCAACCAGCTGCAATTCGACGTCGTTTATAGTGCATCGACGTGAGGACGAGAGAGTTGGAACTGATCAGCATAAGCCTTCCCAGGAAAAGGTTGGAAGTGCTATGGAGCTGGATAAATCCAACTACAAGCTATCCGAGCGACGGGAGCGAGATCGAGATCGTTTCAAAACCATTAAGATAACCAAGGAAATGCGAACGTACTCCGAACATATGGACAACATTGTAGTGCCCTGCATTGACGACGAGGTGCAGCAGGAGGAACGCGTAGACCAGTCATGCCATCAGTTGCCACCAGCGCGCTTGTCGCGTCGCGATCAGACTGAGATCAGCAGCGCCAACTATTTAACCTATAGGAAGCCCAAGGAGAAGTCTTTCCTGATGCGACACCGAACACAGGACGAGCAACAGTTGATGTCCGACCAGACGTCCGTCGGCTGTGGCCCTAGTCAGATAGCTCGTTCCCTGTCCCGACCTCGATACATAAGTGGACTGCAGAAATTTACCGTAGTCGGTAAGGCTGCATCCGCTAGTGCTGGACTCAATGCAACAACGAACGCAGCAAACGCCACAGCGTCATTTGCAGCTCCGGCTGCAACAACTGGCGAGGTCAAAAGTCCAATGGGCGTTAAGTCCAACTCCTTCCATAACTTGTCCTCCAATGTAACTGGTCTGCCGGCTTCATCATCAGCATCATTGGCCCCTCGTACAAGTTTGGGTGGCGGATTGAGGCGCCTCAATGCGCAGACTGCCAGCAAGATGGGCGCATTTCGAGCCATTCAAAACCCGCCCGACGTGAGTAATGAGAATTTGTTTGTGACATCCAGGTTGATCCTCAGACCTTGTATTCTTGGCCAGTACGATGACGAAACCGTTTTCAAGGTACCCACGGTGGCAGGTGGCTTGCGTGCTTCGGGCAACACAATGACGGCGGGTGCTAAGCGTGCTGCGGGCAATGGCCTAACTCGTCCTTCTTCTGGTTATTACAGTGTGAGCTTAAAGCCAACCACTGTAGAGTCTGAAACACCTGAGGTAAGCTCGTCGTCCTGAGTCAGAATATTATATACGTTGTGGAGTCTACTATGCTTTCTTTTGGGTGTTACACACAGCGGTCATTTGTACTAAATTAACAGACCCTTTTACTTTTTTAAAGTTCAGGGTCTAAAAACATAATGTGTGTTTAATAATTTTATTTATTATATTCAACTTTACAGAGCCTCTCGTCGGCGTCATCTCGAGGAAGCCTTTACGGGAAGGATGTCAAAATAAATCATACATTGGACTCGCAGGCGCTGTCCTCTAAGCTGACGCAGGTGACAACCGGTGCTACAGGCATACCGAAACCGTCTTGTTTACGCCAACCTACACAAATGAAGCGAAGCGCCCTGCCACGCCCATCTAGTATTGTGAGGCGTTGATCGACGCAGAAAAAGTGAGAAAGTCAAGCGTCAGCATAAAAAGTTAAATATGTGAAATGTAAAGTTTTGTTCTGTGCCCTTAAATGTCTCACATATCTTCATTTTGTTGTCTCGCTATTTGTTAATTTACACAAAAACTTAAGTTTTGCAAGAAGTTAGCATTTGCATTAGGATAATATTCACATACCCTCTAAGAATAAAACAAACACACATTGCCTTAAAGAAAAAAAAAACAAAAACATGAATTTCAATGAAAAATATTAATCGCATAAAGCATTGAGCAAATCTAAGGATTCAACAAGTGTATATTTTTGTAAACGCATAAGAAACAAATAATGATGTTATTTAAAGTAGATATTAGCTCTTCTTGCTGTAAATGAAATCGAATAGACCTATCTGTAAGCATATATATGTCCTGCTCAATGGCCAGATCGCAAGGTAACCAAACTATAAGCTAATAAACGAATCTTGCGTATCCGATAAGCGTATTTACATTGATAATAATAGCTGAGATAAAGAAAAGGAATCGAGTTATGGATCTAAATTACGAAGTACGAATTATAATAAATATAATGGAACGGATTATTGTTATCTCAATACATTAAGTTGTTTAATTTTCCTAAACGGCATCAGTAATATTTATATAACTTGACCAGAACAACAATTGCTATATCTATATCTATAATAATGGCAAACTTAACCACGTACTCCCGACTTGGATACTATATACAAACTATATCAAGCTTGTCCGTATTGCAAAACTAATTTTAAGCAGATCTACTGTTTAATATTTTGTACTCTCATTGGCAGTTCTGAGTTAAATACAAACCGAATTATTAATTTTGAAATGATTTCTAAATATAATTTGTAATATGTACTATATATAGCCATACTAACTTAATGCGAACCATAAGCAATATTCTTCATGAATTGACTTGAGCCGTTCCATATTTGAGTAATATTAAATTAAACTATATTTTCGACAACTTCTTTTTGAAGATACATTAAATAAAATAAATAAAGAATATGTGGGCATTTCCAAAGTGTCGCACGCCACATTCTTGCGCATTCAAAGCGAAAGAAACATGGTATGCCAATATTTGATTTGAAACGTGTTATTTATTTATAATTACAAAAAACATGCGTGGGCGCATGCTACAAAAATTGGAAGTCGATTTTCAAAGAAACCAAAAGGACTATTTTGTTCCAAATAATTTTTAAATCTTATTTAACATTTCACTTTATTTGATTAAATCAGGACGGAGCTACAGTCGGACGTAACCGACTGTATAAGACCCAGTACTTTGTGTTTTCTTCACTGTTTCTTATTCGACTGTTATTCATAGAAAATGTATATGCTATATACAAATCGTAAGCTTTAAAACTGTAGCTTTAAAACTGAAAACTGTTGCTGAATTGGTTTTTCGGTTGGCGGAGGAATGAAAGGAGTTATCAAAAAACTTAAACAAACCAAAAAATTGTATTTCTAGCTCTTTTAGTCTGCAAGTTCTAGGTGGCTTCTTTGCCTGATCTATCTTCGCTGTTTCTTTTCCGTTCGTAATGTATTTCACAGCATTGATGGATAATGCCTTTGGCTGTGTGCATGCCAAATTCCAAGTCTGTATAAGCTGTGGCAGTAGTGGCACTTATATACATTTATAAAAAAAATTGTCTGTTACATAACTTCGCTGTTTCTTGTCCGTTTGTAATGTCATTCACGTACATTTCAAATTACAAGTCTGTAGCTTCATTATTGTGGCTGCCGTGGCACATTTAAGCATTTTGAAAATAATTGTTTCTTGCATATCTTCGCTTTTTCTAATTCAAGTCATAAATAAATTTATAGCATCGGTGGAAAATACCATAGACTACGACATACCAAATTACAAGTCTGTAGCTTTGTTATTGTGGCTGCTGTGGCGCTTATAGTTTTCGACAGCTTTGAGGTAGGTGTAGTTTTTTTACGATTCGCGGAGGAAGGGAGCGAGATATTAAAAGTTTGAAACAAACTTGATCTGCTTGCAACATCTGACAACCTTAATTAAGAAAGTTGGTGTTTCTATCTCTTATAGTTGCTAAAATGAAGGTGTTCATACGGACAGACACACAGACGGACATGGCTATATCGACTCAGCTCGTCACCCTGATCAAGAATTCATATACAGTAGAATCCGGTTATAACGACGCCGCTTATAGCGTGCGTCCGGTTATTGCGTCGAAAACTCGATGGCTTGGTTGGTCCCCATACAAACTTATATGAAAGGGCCTCCGCTTAGAACGTCTCCGCTTATACCGTCGAGATTTTTCACAATTCAACCGGATATTGCGTCGTGCCGAACAAAAAAAAAAAAACTTAAGTAGGAAAATTTGATTTCTTTAACAATGCTAAAAGAAGCAAACAAAATCATGGATTTTGTGTTTTTTCAATACGAAAAAGAAACAAAATCATGGATTTTTTCTTCCGGATATAACGACGTAAAATCGTCGGTCCCTTGAAAGTCGCTATAACCGGATTCTACTGTATATACTTTATGGGGTGTGCCACACCTCCTTCTGCCTGGTACATACATTCTGCCATAGGTATTAACCCTGTTTTTCTCATTTTTCAATGGGTACAGGGTATAAAAAAATTAATTATACTATAAACTAATCTAAATAACATTTTAGACCCTGTACTTTAAAAAAGTAAAAGGGTCTATTGATTTAGTGCAAATGACAGCTGTGTGTAACAGGCAGAAGGAAGCGTGGTAGACCCCACAAAGTATACATATTTTGGCTCAGGACGACGAGTTGAGTTGATATAGCCATGTCCGTCTGTCCGTCTGTATGTATGAACACCTAGATCTCAGCAACCGAAAGAAATAGATTTCGTGATATGCAGGTTCTTTATTATCATAAGCAGCACGAGTTTGTTTCAGATTTTGGATATCTCGCCTCCTTCATCCGCGAATCATCAAAAATCTACACTTATTTCAAAAATATCGAAAACAATAAACGCCACAGCAACCACAATAATAGGGCTACTGACTTGTAATTGGCATATACCATAGACTACGTAATTGGCATGTACGTAGTCTATGGTATTCTTCATCGATGCTATATGATTATTTATGATTTGAATTAGAAATAGCGACGATATACAAGACACAATCTTTTTCAAAATGCGTATATGTGCCATTGCAGCCACAATAATTAAGTTACACCCTTGCAATTTGGCATGTAATTTAATTTCGTAATGGACGTGGAATGAAATGCATTAAATAGTTCGTTTTGAATATAAATTCATATTTAATTACAATTTAGTAGTATTTTTAAGTTATTTACAAAACCTGTGCGTAAAAAAACTTTTTTTTTTGAGATAAGAAATAAAAAGTGCGACATTTAAAGTATATTGTCTTCAAGCACTTTATCAATCAGATTAGATAATTTTTGTCAATTTAACAAAAGCATCCATGGAGAATGATGTCTGCGGCCTAGTAAAAATGCAAGCGTAACGAAAGGAATGTATTATTATTAATGCTTTTAAACTTTTCCCTGTTGCTGCTGTTGCATAGGTTGCTGCTGTTGCACGAGTTGCTGTTGCACAGGTTGCTGCTGTTGAACGGGTTGCTGTTGCACAGGCTTTTGTTGCTGTTGCACAGGTTGCTGTTGCACAGGTTGCTGTTGCACAGGTTGCTGTTGCACAGGTTGCTGTTGCACAGGTTGCTGTTGCACAGGTTGTTGCTCCTGATGTACAGGTTGCTGTTGCTGCTGCTGGTGCACAGGTTGTTGCTGCTGGTGCTGCACAAACTGTTGTTGTTGGTGAAGTGGCATCTGTCCGCCGTGCTGATAAACCTGATTAGGATTTAGGGGCACGGGCTGCGGTTGGGCGTATGGCTGCTGTTGGCCGTATGGTTGTTGGTGCTGGGCGTATTGTTGTTGCTGTTGCGCGTATTGCTGCTGCTGTTGCATGTGCACCTGGTCTGGATGCTGGTAGTGCAGGGGAGCGCCTGCCGGAGGGGGTTGGTGGGCGATGCCTCCGGGCGGAGCTGCAGCATAGTAGCCCTGTGGCATATTCGGATGCGGTGGCAGCTGCCCCTGCGCAATCATGCGCCGCACCTCCTCCTGGCGGCGTCTCTCGAACTCCAGGTACTCGTCGTGGGTGTACTGCGGCTGCTGGTCGATGGTCTCCCACTCGGGGTCCTTTTGGAACTCCTCCTTGGTGGTTTGTTGCATGAACTCGTCCAAGCTGATCAGGCCGTCGTGGTTGGTGTCCGTTTCCTGAGGTAGGACAATTCAGTTCAGTTCAATCGGTCACCAAGTTATGCATGTGCAGGAGTACTTACCTGGAAGTAGTGCTCCCGCATCCGCTCCATTTCCTCGGCCCGTTCGCGCATGTCGTCCTCCGGGAGGTTGCTTTGGTATACCTTATCCAGCTCCTTTACGAACAGGGCTTTGACCTCCGCTTCGTCCCAAAAGCCGTTGCTGTCGACGTCGTGAATGGAGAAGAACATTTTCGGATTAAAGTCGTCCTTCTCCATGTGGTCCTGCTTCTCCCAGACCTCCTCCAGCTGCGCTTTATTGCCAGGGTGGTGAACTTTGTCGTGCTGCTTGTGCTTCGTCTCCCGCTCCTTGATCTCCGCTTCGAACTTCTTGCGCGACTCCTCGTCCATCTCCTTTTTCTGGGACTCCCGCTCGAACTCCTTCTGCATCTCGTACTCCTTGAACTCCCCGCGCCGCTTCCGATCCGCCTCGGCCAGATCGTCGGAGGTCTTTTGAATTAGCTTGCGCAGGTCCTCGATCTCAAACGTATGCTCGTTGCCGTGGTCCAGATGCTGGGGCACCTTCAAGTGCTTCCGGTCGATATTGTTGTCCAGCTCGTACGCCTTGTTCGCCAGATCCCGCAGGCGTTCCACCTCGCGTCTCTTGATCTCGTCCAGCTTGGTGCGCACGTGATGGTTCACGTAGTCCAGCTCCTGCGCGATCTTCCCGCTCTAAATTACAGAGTTTCATGTGTTTATTTAATGTTTACTGAATACAGTAGAAGATTGTTTGTTAAAACCAATAGGCACGGAGCTAAAGCCGGACGCAACCGACAGTAGAAGACCCTGTACTTTGTGTTTTCTTCGTTGTTTCTTATCCGACCGTAATGCAATTCACAGCATTGATGGATATTGGCATAGGCTACGTACATATATGTCAAATTCCAAATCTTTACCATTTAAACTGTAGCTTCAAAACTAAAAACTGTGGCCAATTTGTTTTTTAATTAGCGGTCTTATGTCTTATGTGGTCTACCCCGCCTCCTTTTGGCTGTTAGACACATTTGTCATTTGCACTACATTAATAGACCCCCCCCCCACTCCTTTTTTTTAAGACTGGTGGTTTACAAATGCAATATAATATCTACGAGATCTCTGCCGGACAGAGCTAAATCGACTTTGCTCGTCTCCCTCATCAGGAATACTTACATTTCTGCTTGTAACATACATTCTGACAATGTAATTAACCCTGTTTTACCCCTTTTTCAGTGGGTACAGGGTATGCAAATGAAACTGCAGTTTTATGTACCTTTTCATAGCAACCTCCTTAAATACAGACTAACCGCGACTGGCAAGGGAGGCAGGACCAATCGGTAGAGGTCTACTAATCTAGCGGGGCTAGGGGGAAGCGGGCGACGGGACTTACGCGTATGTCGGCCTCGGGGGCCTTGTCGAGCTTCTTGCGGAACTCGGGGTCGGCCTCCAGGGCCTCCACGACCTCCCGCAGGTACCGCTCGTACTCCAGGGCAGTCTCCACGTCTGCTGCGCCTGCGGAGGCGGGGCTGTTGGCATCCTTCTTCTCGTCCTTTTTGTTGTGGGTGACGGGTAACGCCGAAATCAAAGCGATGCTCAGGGCAAACGCCAGCACGACAGTCACGGCCACGACCGCCTGGCACTTCATTGCGGAACCTGCTACGCTTCAAACTTCCGACTCGAGAACGACGAAGCAGCTGTGCAAATATCTGGGAATAAACCAAAGACTCTGACGTGTCTGCCCGCCTGTCGCTGAACTTTTGTTTTCTTGCTGAGTGGGGGCAGACTTGTGCTATCGATATCTTGGGTGCTGGTTAGGGCTGCAAAACTATCGATGTTACTATCGATAGTATCGAGGTTTTCAAAATGGTCCGATGTATCGATGTTAAAAATTGAACATCGATATATCGGATGCTTCACTGCATCAGTGATGCCAGATCTTTTGGGCCAATTTTTACAATTATTAGTAGTTGAAATACGACAAAATTTGATTAATAAGCAAAAAAAAACAAAGGTCAATTTGGTTAAACGCAGCATTATCCAATCGAAATTTTTGTTCCTAAGTGCAAATAAACGAAATCGCTCAAAGTGGCTAGATTTGTGGCTTATAGCATTTTAAAAAAAAAGCTAACCCGCTCAAAAAGTGGCTAGTTCTAGCTAGGGATGTAAATCAAAATAAAACATCGATGTTTCGATGCATCGATGTTTTGAAAATTGAACATCGATGGCAGCCGATGTATCGCACTAAAACATCGATGCATCGATGTTTTTCCGATGTTTTTATAATTATTTTTCCCTTTGAAATATAGTCAATTTATATCATTTTTTTAGACCCTGTATTTTAAAAAAATAAAAGGGTCTATTAATTTAGTGCAAATGACAGCTGTGTGTAACAGGCAGAAGGAAGCGTGGTAGACCCCACAAACTATATATGTATATTCTGACTCAGGACGACGAGCTGAGTTGATATAGCCATGTCCGTCTGTCCGCCCGTATGAAAATCTAGATCTCAGCAACTATAAGAGTTAGAGATACCATTTTCGGTATGTAGATTCTCCTATGCTGCAAGCAGATCAAGTTTGTTTTAGATTTTTGATATCTCTCCCCATTCACCCGCTAACCGCGAAAAACAAAAAACAGCCAACGAGATCTTGGAAACTAGAAGTGCTAGCAATACAATTTTTTGGTATTTAGGTTCTCCAATGCAGCAATTACATCAAATATGTTTCAGTTTTTTGATAACTCTTCGCATTGGACCGCTAATTGAAAAATAATTTTCCAACAGTTTTCGGTTTTAAAGCTATGATTTTAATGGTAAAGATACGAGATTTGGCATGAACGTAGTCTATGGCCTTCTCCATCAATGCTATGAATTGCATTACAATCGGACAAGAAACAGCGAAGATATTCAGAGATAATATATTTAAAAATATAATCACCTAGATCTTCCAAAGTATAAAACCTAAAAATACCATTTTTTGCTTTTTAGGTTCCCCTATGCGGCAATCAGATCAAGTTTGTTTTAGTTTTTTGATAACTCTTCACATTGGTCTGCTAATTGAAAAACAATTTTGCAACAGTTTTTGGTTTTAATGCTATGATTTTAATGGTAAATATACAGGATTTGGCATGCACGTAGTCTATGGCCTTCTCCATCAATGCTGTGAATTGCATTACGATCGGATAAAAAACAGCGAAGAAAACACAAAATACAGGGTCTACTACAGTCGGTTACGTCCGACTGTAGCACCGTCCTTACTGGTTTTAAACAATTTTAACTACAAATTTTTATTAATATACAATTTTATTGTTTATTTTTATACCCTGTAGCCATTGAAAAATGTTTATTATTGTGTGTTGCATTTCGTTTTGGTGATATCGATATCAACAAAGCAAGAGATGCGGCAACCCTAGACAGCTGAGCGGTCTCTCTCAAGGAGCGGAGACTTCGCTCACACCGCTCAGCCGTTACAATTTGAAAGAGAGGGAGAGAGAGAGAGAGAAACGAAGAGCGCAGTAGCTTGGCCTTGACCGCGGTCCTTGACCCGGAAAATTAGGCAGGAAGGCAGATAGGGAGATAAACGGGGCCCAGCGTAGGTTAGTTGGAAGAACGAGGTTAGTCTAGTTTTCGGCAAGGGCAAGCCGGTCACGCGGCGGCGTGCAAGGTTTTAAGTGGCGTGCAATTTTAAAAAGTAAAACCATATATATATAATAAAAAAAGTAAAAGCATATATGTATAAAAATAGCGCTAGTGCCTGCCTCACCTAAGGCAAGCGCCACGAGCCGACACAGCTCCCCGAGGCCCACAATAGCAGCCAACTGCCACCACCATCTTCAAGCCCGAAGCCCACAGCCGCCAGCCGCAGCTGTCCACAGGCGCCACAACGTCTCCGGCGCAGCCGCAACACGCAGACCCCCGCCAGCAGACACCAACCACAATTTGCCGCAGACTCAGCCCAGCTGAGCACAGCAGCCATAACAAGTATCCGCCAAGAGACGGCGCAGCCGCAGCAGCCCGCCAGTGACAGCGCAGCGCCCCAGCCTCACAGCCAGCGCAGCACAGCAGCAGCGACAACGCCGCAGCAAACAGCTGCTACACAACCGCCACCCGTACACCGCAGCCGCAGCAGAGCAGCAGTTGTGGCAGAGCAGCAGCCTGCACGCCGGAGCCCGGCACTAGGCGAGCAGCAGCGCTCCTCACGCCGAGCCCACGCGGCATTCAGCATCAGCCGCGGCAACACAGCAGCAGCAGAGCGGCAGCAGCAGAGCGGCAGCAGCAGAGCAACAGCCGCAGGTCAACACAACAACCATAACTGCAGCAAGCACAACTGCAGCAACGCCTCAACCGCACAGCAACACCAGCGGCACAACGGCAGCAGCGTCCAGGCCCCGAGGCACAGCAGCGCTCCTGCCCGCAGACTCCAGCCCGCCGGAATCCGCTAGGGCAACAAACGCAGCAACCATGGAACACCAATAACAAAGACACGTAGCTATAAAATGAATAAATTTAATTAAATTAATATAAAACATTAAACATAAAATAACTAGAGAAAACACGCGCACAGAGCATAGAGGTAGTTTATTGTAGCTTGACGCACAGCTGATCGGCTGCTCAGTGAGGAGCAGCAGATTAGTGATGAGCAGCTGCATCAGTGATGCGCAAATATAGTAGGCTATTAAATAGTTAAATTATGTTAGCGTTTAATAATGAATAAAGATTTATAATGTTTTGGGAAGTCAAAATGAGTAATTAGTGGAGCTTGAAGGGGGGAGGGAGAACACCGAAGCCGCCATGGGCTAGAGCGGAAAGCTACTGACCAGTAGCAGGGAGGCGACGTTGCCTCAGGTAGGGTGGGTACGCCGGGATCTCGGACCGGGATCCCAGAATTTGGACATGGACCCGTAGTGGCGGTCCTTTTGTTTGTATTGTTTTGGCCGCTAGATTGTTTTGTTGTTTTGCTGATGTCGTAGTATTGTTTTGATGTCAGTTTTTCTTTGTAGTTGATTCTGGTAGTTATGTGTGTCGTAGTGTTTGTTGTAGTGTTGTATGAACCAGTGGGCAGGGTCGGACTCACACCCATAGCGAGTCCAAGAACTAGCCGGCGCTGCCCACCGGGAAGAAGCTGGTTCATAACAAAATGGCGCCCAATCGAAATTCAAATCCCGAAGCTGGAGTCTGTCAGACGTAGGGCAGACGAAGGTGGACGGAAGCAGATTTTGAAAAAAAAAATAAATACAACAAATATGTAGGACGTCGTAGTAGAGCCACTGGCGTCGGCGCCAACATGCCACTGATGTCTTATGTAGTTTAATTGAGTAAAACTCATGATTGCGCAGTGGTGTGTTGGTGCCGAAGTCACTGGAATCTTTGCATTGCTGAACTCTTTAATGTCGCCTGTCATAGCCTTTGCTTTGTCATGGAGAGGGCGGTATGTCACAGTTTGCGTGAAGGCCAACTGTCTCGCGACCACTTTTCCGTGACACAAGTAATAAGTCTGTGATATAAATTGTGATATTAGAGTAGTTTAGCTTAGTTAATTTATTTATTTGTCATTTGTTTGTCGTGTCTCGTTTTGTTTTCGGTGTTGGGTGAAACTGTGCATGCTGTCCATTGTTATTAATTGAGCAAGAGGTAGCCTGGTGACCCAGAGGACCTTACGGTCGAGCTGCGCTGCACCGGGCACTCAGCATGCGCAGGAAAACCCAATGACGGAAAGCAAAGGGCAGATTTAAAAATACCAAATAGGGTTTCTTGGATGCCGTTTGTCATTAGCATTGACAAACTGTGCATCTGACAGATCCTTAAGTGTAATCCATGTCCAAATTTGAGTGCGTAGGAAACTACTGGTCAGTCCATGGGTGGAAAGGTGTTTCTCTCTCCCCATTCTTAGATGAAAATAGTTGAGAAATTAGCCCTGGGAGAATAGCTGCAAGATATACATACATACACATATAGATATATACATTTATTTGTTTAATTATTAAATGTATGATTACATTCGTATTTGTGATCACATATTTATAAATCTAATTATTTATCTATTTGTTTATTTATGTATATATAGGTGTTATTTATTATTTATTTATGTACAGATTTGTTTGGTTAGTGTTTCGTTTAAAATATATCTTTGCTAGGTGTTGATTGTTAAAATTAAGTTTAGGTAGGAAAGCACATTATAAGAAATCCAGAAAATGTCTAGGCCGGAGGGGGGTGAAGGTCCAGAGGGTGAACGGGCGCAAACCAGATCCCAAACGCGTGCATCGGGGATACCGCGTGCATCGGGGATACCTCGATCGCCACCACTCAGAGGGTTCTCACAGCAGGGAGCACACGCTTCGAGCTGGCAAACGGACGAGCCGCCTGAGAGCGGAGAGGCTGCAGTGAGGACATCTCCAACTCAACCAGTTGGCGTGGATCCCACGATGGCTTCAGCTACAAACGCAGCCATTGCGCAGGCCCACCAGACCTACACCAGATCTATGAACGATGGCATTGAAGACATCCTCCGCGATGAGATCCGCTCGGGATTCATGGAGATGATGAAGCTAATCAATGACGTCATCCGTCCGCTCGACTCTAGCCCGGCAGAAGGCAATGCTGCACCATCTCCTGGCAGCAGCGGTCACAAGCCGAATCCCACAGCGGTCAACGAGCCAATGCGGCAGAATCCAGCACGTCACAGACAGCCCACACCACCGTATCCCGAGCAGGAGGAAGCTCTTCCTAGCCAAGCACATGGCGTAGCCGATGAGGCGTGGAACTGGCGCAACCCAGAGGCAGAATACCACGTTGAAGGCAGACGAGCTGGGGATAATGGAGAGAATGAGAGGCGAGGCAACAATCATGAGAGGAATAGTAATAATCACCTGCGAATTGAGCGCTGGAACGTCAGCTTTGATGGCCAGGATTCCAGACACACCGTGGAAGACTTCGTATTCCGGCTAGAGTTTCTCCAGCGGCAGTACCAGTGTCCATGGCGAGACGTGCTGCGCAGCTTCCACGTATTGCTGACTGGACGAGCACGAGAGTGGTACTGGGTCCACGTCAGACACTCCAACGTCGACAACTGGGGTCAGCTCAGACGTGCACTTATGGACCGGTTCAAAGGCTACCAGACGGAGCATGATGTGATGCAGGATCTGCTGCAACGAGAGCAGCAAGCTGGAGAAGCCGTGGACGATTACATCCATCACATGCGTCACCTTGCCTCACGTTTCCAGAAGCCTCTCGGAGATCGGCAGCTAGTCAAAATCATTAAGAAGGGATTAAAGGAAAGTATCGCCAGATATGTATATGCCATGGACATACTTACGGTAGACGAGCTGAGGCACGAATGCATTGAAGTGGAGAGGAGCCTGATCAGAAGAGGGCGTGGCAGCCACATGCAGCAGCCAAGGCATCCGCCTTTTGGCAGACCTGCCGTGCACGAGCTTGAGGAGTGGGCCCCGCGTGCAGACGCTCCAGCCGAAAAGGTCGAGGAAGTAAGGGCAGCAAACAGGCCCACAAAAATCTGCTGGAATTGTGACGCATCAGGCCATTGGTTCAGCGATTGTCCCTCGAAGCAGCGCAGGATCTTCTGCTACCGTTGTGGCAAAAAGAATGTGGTGAGCCCCGACTGCATAGATTGCCCGGGAAACCGAGGGTCGAACGTGTCGAAAGCAGGGCAACCGCGTTCGAAAATCTCAACAACCAGACAGTAAGCCCTGCAAAATTTAATGATACCCGATTAGACCATGAGGAACAAATTGTTGTCGACATAAGTAAAACTATAACGAAAGGCTTACCTCATGAAGAACGCATTAGACTTCACATCGCAGCAAGAAACCGAATCCTGGACGAATGTCAACTTAGAGGGATGAGCAAGCTGACTCGGCGCATAAGAAAGGCGCGCGAAAGATTCCGTCGCCGCAAAGCTACCAGACGGATGATAGTGGAGGCGGTGCGTCGTGATGGCAACGTGGATCAGCGATGGTTTGCTGCAATCGAGCTGGCAGGACACCGAATGAGAGGGCTGTTAGACACAGGAGCCTCAGTCAGTCTGCTAGGACGGGGATGCCGGGAGCTGGTGGAGCAACTAGGATGGCAAGTGCAGCCATACGTCTCCACAGTGAAGACCGCAGCCGGAGCCAGCCGACCGATCCTGGGTAGGATAGAGTTGCCTGTAAAATACAAAAACGAGGTCAAGCAAATTGTGTTTTACATGTGCCCAGACTTACAGCAAGAACTCTATCTAGGCATAGACTTCTGGGAGGCATTTGAGTTGGCACCTGACATCCTACGCGCAACAAACGAGCCGGAAGTACAACAGACGGAGGCAGAAGCGGCGTTAACTGACACAGATCCCACCCAAAATAGTCAAGAGGTTGACGACATTGAGGCGCAGACACCATCGGGGACCGAGGAGCAACTGGACCCAGTGCACGAGCAACTCCAATTTGAACGGGCATGGGAAGATGTGGAATATCTAATGTCCGGCACGATCCCTCACAAGCAGAGTTCCAGGGGTGCTGGGCAACAACACATGTCAAATCAAGGATCTGCAAAGGAGGAGGCGCGGAGTATTACAGGCGATGGATGCCTAACTTCCTGACAACTCACCACCAGCGGGGCACGGGATGCAAACGTTCACCAATTGGGCAGTCATCTTTCATTAGGCAGGCAGTTTAGGGTTATAGGTGCAGCTTAGGTTGGCCCGGCTAACTCAGTCGGTAAAGCATTAGGCTCTTAACTTCAGGGTCGTGGGTGTAGCCTACGTTGGGCATTGAGTTAGGGTTGTCCGTCCGTCCGTATCTGAAAGAACGAAATACGCGCGCAGTTTCTCGATCTCGATCTTCCAAACTTCGCGGGGTTGTTGCATTTCGTTTTGGTGATATCGATATCAACAAAGCAAGAGATGCGGCAACCCTAGACAGCTGAGCGGTCTCTCTCAAGGAGCGGAGACTTCGCTCACACCGCTCAGCCGTTACAATTTGAAAGAGAGGGAGAGAGAGAGAGAGAAACGAAGAGCGCAGTAGCTTGGCCTTGACCGCGGTCCTTGACCCGGAAAATTAGGCAGGAAGGCAGATAGGGAGATAAACGGGGCCCAGCGTAGGTTAGTTGGAAGAACGAGGTTAGTCTAGTTTTCGGCAAGGGCAAGCCGGTCACGCGGCGGCGTGCAAGGTTTTAAGTGGCGTGCAATTTTAAAAAGTAAAACCATATATATATAATAAAAAAAGTAAAAGCATATATGTATAAAAATAGCGCTAGTGCCTGCCTCACCTAAGGCAAGCGCCACGAGCCGACACAGCTCCCCGAGGCCCACAATAGCAGCCAACTGCCACCACCATCTTCAAGCCCGAAGCCCACAGCCGCCAGCCGCAGCTGTCCACAGGCGCCACAACGTCTCCGGCGCAGCCGCAACACGCAGACCCCCGCCAGCAGACACCAACCACAATTTGCCGCAGACTCAGCCCAGCTGAGCACAGCAGCCATAACAAGTATCCGCCAAGAGACGGCGCAGCCGCAGCAGCCCGCCAGTGACAGCGCAGCGCCCCAGCCTCACAGCCAGCGCAGCACAGCAGCAGCGACAACGCCGCAGCAAACAGCTGCTACACAACCGCCACCCGTACACCGCAGCCGCAGCAGAGCAGCAGTTGTGGCAGAGCAGCAGCCTGCACGCCGGAGCCCGGCACTAGGCGAGCAGCAGCGCTCCTCACGCCGAGCCCACGCGGCATTCAGCATCAGCCGCGGCAACACAGCAGCAGCAGAGCGGCAGCAGCAGAGCGGCAGCAGCAGAGCAACAGCCGCAGGTCAACACAACAACCATAACTGCAGCAAGCACAACTGCAGCAACGCCTCAACCGCACAGCAACACCAGCGGCACAACGGCAGCAGCGTCCAGGCCCCGAGGCACAGCAGCGCTCCTGCCCGCAGACTCCAGCCCGCCGGAATCCGCTAGGGCAACAAACGCAGCAACCATGGAACACCAATAACAAAGACACGTAGCTATAAAATGAATAAATTTAATTAAATTAATATAAAACATTAAACATAAAATAACTAGAGAAAAGCACGCGCACAGAGCATAGAGTAGTTTAGTTGTAGCTTGAGCACAGCACAGCTGATCAGTGAGGAGCAGCAGATCAGTGATGAGCAGCTGCATCAGTGATGCGCAAGGATATAGTAGGACTATTAAATAAGGTTAAATGATGTTGAGCGTTATAATAATAAATAAAGATTATAATGTTTTGGGAAGTCAAAATGAGTTGTTAGTAGAGCTTGAAGGGGGGAGGGAGAACACCGAAGCCGCCATGGGCTAGAGCGGAAAGCTACTGACCAGTAGCAGGGAGGCGACGTAGCCTCAGGTAGGGTGGGTACGCCGGGATCTCGGACCGGGATCCCAGAATTTGGACATGGACCCGTAGTGGCGGTCCTTTTGTTTGTATTGTTTTGGCCGTTTGATTGTTTTGTTGTTTTGCTGATGTTGTAGTATTGTTTTGATGTCAGTTTCTTGTAGTATATTTTTGTCGTTATTGATGTGTCGTAGTGTTTGTTGTAGTGTTGTATGAACCAGTGGGCAGGGTCGGACTCACACCCATAGCGAGTCCAAGAGCTAGCCGGCGCTGCCCACCGGGAAGAAGCTGGTTCATAACATGTGGTTATTATATACGTTTATTATTGTACGATTACCAAAATTTTTTGTGAATATTTTTTATAAACAGAATTTTAATAAGACGTTCCGGCTTGGTTGTAGAAATATATTATATTTATACTTTTTTATAAAAAAATCTGTAAAACAATAAAAATAATTAAATATATCGAGCCCTTCCTGCGAAAAAAATCGTAATTAATATACATATATTTTGATTTTCGGCTTTTGATGCAATTATGTACATAATTAATCAACTCATCCACACAGAAAAATTATTCATTTAATTCAACTGATTTACTGAGATATCAGCCTGGGCGCGAATGTCGAACGCGTTTCCGCGAAAAAAAACATTCTCTTGTAAAATTTGCTTTTGCCGCTTACGATTTTTACGCGGGAAAGGCTCGATATAACCTAATACTGTACAGACAGTAAATTCCCACCAGCCAAATTCAAGGATTCTTACTAATTCACGATCAAAAATACCGCGTATGCATTGGCTGCGTTCACGACCGTTGCGCTCCATGGAGCGATAACTCGATAAATTTTTACATTTTCAAATTTAAACAGCTGTGTTCGCTGCATTGAGCGATAATTTTATCCAATGGAGCGCAAAAATTTTATGCTACATGCGCTCCACGAGATTTTACAATTATGCCACATTTAGGGTTGCAATTTTCGGCAAAATAATCGTTATCGGTTAATCGCTCCATGGAGCGCAACGGCCGTGAACGCAGCCATTAATTCGAAACATCGATTGGAAACATCGATGTATCGACGATACATCGAGTTCCTAAAAACATCGAAAAACATCGATGCATCGAGCTAACACCATCGTCGATGTTCGATACATCGATGGTTTTTTACATCCCTAGTTCTAGCCACAAAGTGGGTGAGTTGGCAGCCACAAAGTGGCTCCACTGCATGGTGACGCTTCAAGCAGCTTGAATCAAGCTACGCGTAAGTGCTTGTTGAATTAAAAATGTGTATAATTTCATAAATTAATTTTTATACCCTGTGCCCATTTGAAACATGGGAAAAACAGGGTTAATAACTTTGTCAGAATGTATGTAACAGGCAGAAGGAGGCGTGGCAGACCCCACAAAGTATATATATTCTTGATCAGGGAGACGAGCTAAGTCGATTTAGCGATGTCTGTCTGTCTGTCCGTCTGTCTGTCTGTACGTCTGTCTGTATGAACGCGTCAATTTCGGAAACTTCATAAGCTGGAGAAGCCGTTTTGGTTGCTATAGATAGGTAGCTATCTTTCGCAGATCAAGTTTGTTTTGAAAATTGGATGCTACGTCCCCTTTACGCCCAAAAATCAATAAAACTCAAACAACCCCGTGTTTTTTAACATAAAAAGTTGAATAACAATCGTAATATTGAACATACATAGAAGGTTGTTATTTGGTATATATACTTTCTTCTATTGTATATAACGTTGAAACTCGGAATATATACTCTTGTGTATAGTAGTTACCTATCCTCAAAAGCGCATTGTCGGCCATAAAACACAAGAGATATGAACGAAACAATATTTCAGACGTTACGGCGCTCGCCCTTTAGCAGTGCGGCCTGTAAAGCATGGCATACACAAAATGGAAGAAGAAGAATTGCTGCTACGCTCCTTGTGATAGTTTTATAAAATTATATTTTAAATATAGGATCTGCTCAGTCCAAATTTTTGTGTTTAAAAACACGAGGTTGTGTGAGTTTTATTGATTTTTTGGCGTCAAGGGGGCGTGGCATCAACGATTTGAAATAAACTTGATCTGCGTATTGAATACACCTACCTATAGCAACCAAAACGGCTTCTCTAGCTTTTGTACTTTCCGAGATCTACGCACTCATCCGGACGGACACACAGACAGACAGACAGACGGCACATCGCTAAATCGACTCAGCTCGTCACCCTGACCAAGAATATATATACTTTGTGGGGTCTGCCACGCCTCATTCTGCCTGTTACATACATTCTGACAAAGTTATTAACCCTGTTTTTCCCATTTTTCAAATGGGCACAGGGTATAAAAAAGCTGTATGAAGCGATCGGATGTAAATAGTTTTACTAATTATATAATTTTAAATATTTCCCCACAATTCAATAAAATACAGAGGTTTTTTAAAAATGAACTTGTGCTTTTGTATTTTTCGTTGACCTGTTATAAATGGATCCGATGTAAGCAGATTACACTTATGCCAAATTTTTGAAATTTTACTGCAGCAGTAATTTACGCGTTTTGCAATTGTTCAAAATCTTTAACTCCTGCTATATATCCTTCACTTTCTATTTTCAATTTCATAACATTTAATATGGATTTAATTCTCCGTGAATTTAAGCCGGTCTAGGAACTCCACTTATGAAATATATAATTTGGGCTAAAATTAATCCTGCGAGCAATCCTAAATGGTAGGTGTGCTATTAATAATCGTTGCTGGACCATCCGTGATGAAACAATATTCCCAATTTCTTTGGAAATCGACCTAATAGACATGAATGGGCTGCGTTCAGCCATTGAACCACGCGATTATCGGCCCTAGATGGTGATTTTCTAAGTGTTCCAGGACATCAGTTCCATTAATAATCTTTGGGGTGAACTCAAAAAGGATGTCACAAGGACATTTTGTCAAAATATTAATCAAGTTTGGGATATTTTCCAAAAAACATGGTACCACATTCCAATTGAAATTTGTACCAAGTTAATATCGTCCTTGCCAAGGAAAATGGAAAAAGTCCTGCGAAATAAAGGTGGATATACCATAAATTAACTGCCATATATTGAATTTAATATAAATCAGGACCAAAACCAATCATATTTCTATAAAATTTGAAAATTTAATTTCGCACACCTATTATTGTGTCCAGCCAAAATTTGGGCATTTAAGGAAATAATTATTTTTTTTTTTGTAAGTAAAGGTTAAGTGAAACCGTTATTAACTTTTTTTTAAGGACAAATATTATATGTTTTGAAAACACTTTTGATTCGTTGAGATTGATGAAGAAATAAGTGAAATATTGAAAGTTAAAAAAATAAAAAAAAACACACCTATTATTTTGTCCATATGTGTATATACATATATTCTTGATCAGGGAGACGAGCTGAGTTGAATTAGCGATGTCCGTCTGTCTGTCAGCCCGTCTGTCTGTCTGTCTGTCTGTCTGTATGAACGCGTCGTTCTCAGCAACTACAAAAGCTAAAGATGCCGTTTTGGTTGCTATAGATAGGTAGTTATCTTACGCAGATCAAGTTTATTTCGAAAATTGGATGCCACGCCCCCTTGACGCCAAAAATCAATAAAACCCAAACAACTCCGTGTTTTTAGACCCTGTACTTTAAAAAAGTAAAAGGGTCTATTAATTTAGTGCAAATAACAGCTGTGTGTAACAGGCAGAAGGAAGCGTGGTAGACCCCACAAAGTATATATATTCTGACTCAGGACGACGAGCTGAGTTAATATAGCCATGTCCGTCTGTCCGTCTGTGTGTCTGTGTGTCTGTCCGTCTGTCCGTATGAACACCTAGATCTCTGCAACTATAAAAGCTAAAGACACCAGCTTTCCGGATTTAGGTAGTCAGCAAATGCAAGCAGATCAAGTTTGTTTCAAACTTTTGATATCCCGCCTCCTTCATCCGCGAATCAGCAAAAATCTACACCTACCTCAAAAATCTCGAAAACTATAAACACCACAGCAGCCACAATAATAGCTCTACAGGCTTGTAATTTGGCATGTACGTAGTCTATGACATTATCCACCAATGCTTTAAATTAAATTATGATTTGAAACAGAAATAGCGAAGATATGCAATAGACAATGTTTTGCAAAATGAATTTACGTGCAACTGCAGCCACAATATTAGAGCTACAGACTTGTAATTTGGCATTTACGTAGCCTATTGAATTATCCATCGATGCTGTGAATTACATTTTAATCGGAGAAGAAACAGCAAAGTTATGCAGCAATGAACAGCCACAGTTTAAAAGCTATAGACTTGGGATTTCGCATGTACGCAGCCTATGGCATTATCCATCAATGCTGTGAATTGCATTACGAAAGGAAAAGAAACAGCGAAGATAGATCAGACAAAGAAGCCACCTAGATCTTGCAAACTATAAGAGCTAGAAATACAATTTTTAGGTATTTAGGTTCTCCTATGCAGCAACCAGATCAAGCTTTTTTGGGTTTTTTGGTAACTCCTCTCTTTCCTCCGCTAACCGAAAAACAAATTTAGCAACAGTTTGCAGTTTTAAAGCTTCAGTTTTAAAGCTTAAGATTTGGGATATGGCATTTACGTAGACTATGACAATCTCTATCGATGCTGTGAATTACATTACGATCGGATAAGAAACAGTGGAGAAAACACAAAGTACAGGGTCTCCTGCAGTCGGTTACGTCCGACTATAGCTCCGTCCTTACTGGTTGAAAATAAAAAGTTGAATAACAAGCGTAATATTTAACATAGAAGGTTGTTATTTGGAACATAAGCTCAGTTTAAGTAAAGCTGATTGGTATTACACCAAGATAAACCAGAATGGGCGGAGCAGATCAGTCGGATGGGCCCGACTGTCTTATACCCTGTGCCAAAGCTCGCGCTGCGCTCTCGCAAATACAGTATAAAATGTATTTAAATATCTTACATATAATTGAATTTATTTATATTTTGTGTTTATTAACCGATTTCAATGCGCTTTTCAAGATAGTTAAAGTAGAAGAAGTTCAAGTTAAGTTAATAATAGAAGAGAGTTTATGTTCCAAATAACAACATTCTATGTTCAATATTACGCTTGCTATTTAACTTTGTATGTTCAAATATATATATATTATGATTTATTATGTAAACCTTAGATTAGGAGATATATATTGTTATCCAACTAAACATCTCGTTAATGAAAGTTTTGTTAACTTTTAAATTATTTTATTAAAAACATCGATTGTATCGAATACATCGATTACATCGGAAACATCGATGGTTACAAACATCGATTGTAAAAAACATCGATGTTCGTAAAATCCGATGTTTACCAAGCTCTACTACGTTACATATTTTGTTTCCTTAAAAATGCAACGTATTAATTGTGCGTGATATTTTATGCATTATCTATTCATAAGCGGTAATGAGATGTATACCCATAAACGAATAAATAAAACAACTATTACTAGCAATTAGAGATGGGCATGGTCTGCAATTTTTTAGCATGACCCAACACGGTACAAAAATAGAAATTGTCCAACATACAAAAATTTTCCAAACACGACCCAAAACGAAGTTTAAATTTTTTTTAAGAACATCTTAGACTTTGGTTATTATACCCATAGAAAATGGGAAAAACAGGGTTAATAACTTTGTACAAATGTATGTAACAGGCAGAAGGAGGCGTGGCAGACCCCACAAACTATATATATTCTTGATCAGGAAGACGAGCCGAGTCGATTGAGCCCTGTCTGTCTGTCTGGCCGTCTGGCCGTCTGTATGAACGCGTCGATTTCGGAAACTACAAAAGCTAGAGCTGCCAATTTTGACATGTAGGTAGATAAATAACGTACACAGATCAAATTTATTTCAAATCTTGGATGCCACGCCCCTGCCGCCCACAATGAATAAAATAAAATACATTCGCCTATTTAAGAGACACTAAGCTATTTAAATAAATTCTGTTTTC
>JAWNNJ010000914.1:0-16744 GCA_035045125.1 Hypselothyrea guttata
CATGTGGATTATTGGCCAGAAAATAATAGGTGAATACGCCAGCGACTGATGTTAGCAGTACCTTGGACAAAAATAATAGAAAGTCTGGTACTTTGTACAGTAGAACGACCCGTAAAAAATTCCTCATCATTAGATTAAATGCATTCTTGGAACTCGAGTATAAATTCGTCCTATACATGGGGCAGTTAGTGTACAAATCATGGTTAACAAAGAGCAGGATCAAATCTAACAGCCAAAAGAAGAAGCTCATACGGCCTAAAATCGCACGTGTAACCACGTTGTCGAATTTCTTCAGATTGGCTTCAATGTACTCTAGCACCAGGCGAATTATGCGACATATGGCCAGTACCAGCGAACCGAATGCGAACGTGCTTAGATGATAAAAGGCGCTTTGGCAGAACATGTGCGTCGGTGTGAAGTATGTCACATCTGTTTTCTTGAATGTCCAATACCAGCGTGCAAAGGTCGCCGCCAGCACCATGTCACTGAAGGCGGCGATAAAGAAGCTCAGCCAGAGGAAGCCGAATATATTGTAAGCCATGGCCCAGCGCACCAAGGGGGGATTATCAATCTCCACAAAGCTGCACGAGGTGTCCACGCATGCATATCGACTGCCCAGGATGTGACAGTGCTGCTGAAACATCTGCGGATCACATGCAGCCCCAATTGTGTAGTTCAGAGCGGATCCTCCGCACACACAGTTTTCATTAGTTGAGACACTCGAATCGGTCAGACGACGCACTATGCGAAACGATAGGCTGCCAATGGAGCCGAGATAGAGGCCGACGCCGATGGCAAAGGCAATAGCTGCAATGTAGAGCATCCAGGAGAAGATTGGAAAGAAGACGGTGCAGATCACGGTGCTGACGGCTTGGCTGCCCTCCTTGATCAGTGCAATGGCCATCCGTATGCGCTTACGCAGCACAATCACGAGCAGAAATATGATCACAAAGCACATGCACACAAAGATGAACAGATAACGCCACGTGCTGGACTCCTGAAGCAGGTTCTGCCATTTACTATGCAGATTTAAGTCGTGTCGCGGTGTTGTCGGAGTGTCCCGCCAAAAGGTATACTGTTTAATGGAGTAGTAGATGGCCACCAGCAGACCCACAAGTACGCCCACAATGGAGAACCAAAGGATTGGCCCTGCCAACCTACGCATCAGTGAGATGAACACCAAAGATGCGATGAGGGTAAAGATCAGCGCCATTAGCACCACTGTCGATGAGTTCACCAAGTCCTCAACGATTCCCTCGCCCAAACGCTGAGCATCGTGTGTGCCATTGTGGAAGTGCGCCACAAGATTTCCCACCATTTTGGCCAGCCGTGTGTCCGTCTGCATCATCTTCTCTTTGATGACTGCCCCATTTAGTTTCTGACGGCGACACTGTCTAACTTGCTCCGCGGCGGCAATCTGTTTTTGGTTCTTTTGTGGTGACACGCCCGCCTGTGCGTCCGACAACGCCATTGCCTGCCACTGCATCCAACGCTCCTTCTGGTCGTCCTCCCAGAAGCGACTGGCATTCCCTGGCATCAGCAGTTGAAAGGAATTTCTGTATGTGCGGAAGAGCACGCTTGGCAGCAGCTCGCACAATTGATCTGAGAATTCGAACATGCAGCGGTTCAGGAACGGCTGGCTTTTGATGTAATAGCGAGCACAGCGATTATTCGAGATGGCGTTCTCGATATCCGACTTGTCGTTAAGCCGTGCCTTCTCCTCATCTGTGCGGCAGATAAGGCGACTCTTCAGCTCCGCCACACTCATGGTGTGTTTCATGGTGTCCCAAACGAAAGTCTGTGAGGGACAGCTTTCCAGACACACCTAGAAAATGTAAAATAAAATCAAATCAATTGATCGTAAGGTGCAAAGTACGCTACCTGCGGTGTTTCGCATCCGGTAATTGGCACGACGGGATCTATACACTTATCCAGATTGAAGAAGAACAAATACTTTTTGTTCAACACGCTGAAATCAATGCCGCATTTCTGGTTATACATATCCGTTGGCACCATCAGCTTGTTCAAGTCCCCATTGCGTATGGCAAAGTGGGCAATGAAAGCCCAGCCTCCCAGGAAGAGTGCAAACAGTATTAGACAGGGCACATCCGTACAGCTGCGATCACGTTGACGTGGTCCATGAAAATTTCCATCGTACCTCAGAGATTTGCCACATTTTACCAGTTCCACGTTCTCCGGCATCGTTGTGTTCGAACTAACGTCTGGAGGCAAATATAGAAAGTGAGAAGCTGTACATAAATGCTATTTCTCATACATATGCTATGAAAATAACAATTTTATTGTCGTGAGTACTAATCGCGAAACATACATTGAGAGAAATCAATTCTTAGTTCTTAGTTTCACATTCGCATTATTAAAAATATTGAATTAATTTTGTGTAGTGCAACAATTTAAAGGAAAAAAAATGTGGACGGGGCAGATAAGTAGGACGGGACCGACTATAGAATACCCTGTACACTGTATTTTAAATACAATTATATAAAATTGTCATATTATGTATGCCAGCTTTAATGCGCTGTTAGATGGCGAGGGATGGCAACGCCAGCAAAATTGTTTCGTAAATAACTCCTGTGTTTGTTAACCGATTTCAATGAGCTTTTTAGGATAGTTAATTATAATATCTCTTATATATATACTGAATTACAACCTTCTGTGTTCAATAGTATGCTTGTTATTAGGTTTTTATCGAGAGGATGTGGCATCCAACATTTGAAATAAACTTCATCTGCGTGTGATATAGACCTAGAAACTTCTGAAGACAAAAATTATTTAACTAGATTTGTGTTTTTTAAATTCGCCTCCCTCTGCAAGTTACATACATTTCGAAAAAGTAATTAACCCTGTTATTTTTCATTTTTCAATGGGTACAGAGTATAAAAAATGCTCGCGTCTAAGTATTGGTGTTTTTATTATTTGTATGATTT
Source organism: Hypselothyrea guttata (assembly GCA_035045125.1). Taxonomy (NCBI): domain Eukaryota; kingdom Metazoa; phylum Arthropoda; class Insecta; order Diptera; family Drosophilidae; genus Hypselothyrea; species Hypselothyrea guttata. The sequence goes on from JAWNNJ010000914.1 coordinate 2,946, forward strand.
GGTGTGTGCTCTGCAACATTTGGGCACCCCTATATACTTATGCTCACATCTTATCAGTAAATAAAAGTTGACTTTTCGAACATTGTCACAGCTAATAATACCCTAACTGAAACTGATATATTTTTCTAAGCTTTTAATTATATTCTACATAATTTTTAATTATGTCTTGAAAATGTTCTAAGCGTAATTAAATAGATCTTGCTTTTTATTTATAGTTGCTGTCTTTTACGTAGAATATTTGTTTTACAGTTTTTTATCGGGGTAAACCATAATAAATAATTAATAACTAATAATGAAGGGTATTTGTGCATGAATTATATATACCACATTTGCGGCTTGCGAAATATATTTTGTTTCTACTTGAATCTCTCTAAAATAACAAAAAGAGAGCAATTTATTTTATAGTACTCTGATTAAGAAATTGTTTAAGGAAAAATGCTCATTGCTGAAATAGATGAATGAACATTGTACTCTACTGTTTGAATTGATTGTATTGAGATTTATATACCTTGTACTCTTTAAAAATGGGTAAAAACTGGGTTTGAAGGTATGTATGTAACCGACAGAAGGAGCCAAGGAAGACTACAAACTTAAACATAATCAAATAATATACAATAACGGATTATAAAATGCAATAAAGAAATTTTAAATGCAGAAAAATTGAATATTTATTGGTCCGATAATTGAAATTTGTGACAACTATTCAAATGGATCTCTTGCAATTTTGTCGTCATGTCTACCTCTTGTCATAGAATAATACATTACTTGATGCAATGGATATTTCGGGATCAAATATTCCATTCTCTGGTTTCGCTTCAAAGCACAATCGATATATTCCGTCCAGTCTTTTATACTCTGTTGATGACATTCATTTGATCTACCCGCTGCAAATAACTGTCGTCTAAGATCGATAAAAAGTGGTCTCATTTTGTACCATTTAGAAAACTCATAAATATTCCATGGATTGCTATTGACAATTTGTATACCCAACCAGTCCATCACTCTAGGAATATTATATGCCGTCGACTTAGCAATGCATACGCTAGGTGTCTGAGCATTTCTAAAAAAGGGAAAATGGTTTATAAAAAACATTAAAAGTAATACGTTAAATTGCATTTAAAATATAACCAAACTATTTAGAATCTTAAGTTTAATCCAAAAAAAAAGTCTTTTAAATAAACTCTCAAAAAACATTGTACTCATTATATCGGAATTTAATTTAACGATTGACTTCATACCCTGGTTTATAATCCCGATTATAATTTTTTTTTATTTCGACATTGTCTGGTATGAACAGGATTTGTTTCGGTTTGGAAGAGTTTTTCTTCAGTTTTATGTTTGCCATTTTCTTAATTTCACCGATTCGTCTGTCGTAATTTGCCAACACACCTTCAACATTAAAATTTTTGGTCGCTACGTCTGGGTTTAATAGATCTATAGAGTTTTTAAAAGTTGGGTTCCGCGTAATATGATTCTGGATTGTATACCTTAAAGAGATCGGTGCTCCCTGAACATTTTGTTCAAGTATTAACTAGACTTAGAAAGACATAAAATACTTATGCATATATTAATGCGATTAATGACTTACGATTAATAGTACAAAACTATATGAACACGTGAAATAATTCATATTTTCATAAAAACAGAATACGAAAAATTTATAAAAATAAATCGAAATGAAAATTATAGGTTAGAAGTAAAGCAAAATAATTAATTTGTTTTGAAAATTATATATTTTGAAGTAAATTCAAATGAATGAAAATATTAGATATTTTTTAAGACTATGCATACCCTATTTTCAGCACAAGGTACAGGCCATACAAGTTGATGGCGACAAGAGCCTTAGGCTTTCGCTAGGCAACCACTACACAAATCGTTTTCAGCATAATTTCATTGCCGCTGTCTGGCGGTATTTTGTGAACTCCTTCCTCATAAATCCTGGAAAATCTGGAAATAGAAATGGTAAATATATGTTTATGAAAAGTTTTTTTGTTGGCATTGCTAGGCTTTGGTAATGGGTTTCCTTTATTTGCAAGCGGAAGCCATCGAATCCTTTGAAACTATTGATGTTTTGCAGTTTATTATTGGTTTGTTTTGGTTACCAGTTGTTATACCGTTATTAGTTTTGATTCTCGCTTTAGTAATCCAATGAACCCACACTATAATATTATGTTCGAATATGGAGAGCTTTTGCTTTAACTGTTATAGGGAAAATTCTCATTATTTTTTTCAGTGAAAATTTTCAATATTTTTGTACAAAATTTGTTATAGTTAACGATTTCACAGAAAAGAATTTTGTTTAAAGAATGTTTGAATACTAAATTGTATATGTAGTAAAATGTTCAGATTAATAGATAGTAGTATTGGTATTATTATAATCAGTTGTGTATGTGCTTTAGAGTGGCGAACGGGATATCCCGGTGATGGCACGACCCATGAATTGCTCGGTCATCCGCATATTCCACATGTTGAATATAGCCCCTATGAGTCGAATGTAACTTATAGCAAAGAGCCAGAACATCTCTCTATGGGTTGTGGTCTGATTTATGGCTACATACATCAATTTTTTGATAAATTTTATGGTGATTTCACATTTAGAGGTGAGTTGTAGCACTTAACAGTATATATAGATGATGTACTACATCGGAAAATATGTTTTATATCCAGGTTATATCGAACGCAACAACATGAGTGTCCTTTCTTTGGGTCCAAAATTTGAAAATAATGATTGGAAAGCAGTTCTGAAACATGACAGTCGAATTCTCTTATTTTTAATACTGCCTCTTTTAATACTAATTGCTCTCATGCCATTTGTAGCGTAAGTTTTATTTAAAAAATCTACAGTAACTTTAACTTTTTAACTTTTTTAATGTATTCAGTGTATGGTATTGTTGCGTCCGTCGCTGGCGTTGTAAGAAGTACTGTGAGCCTTGTGTGCGTAGAAAACGTAATTTTCAGAGATTAATATGCAGCTTTTTACTCTTTCTACTGCTACTTGGTCTGGCGTAAGTCGAATGATAAAAGATTAAGCTGATATATAATAAGCTAATTCATGCTTTTCATAGGTTTGGCTTGTTTGCAGCTCTTATAAGCACCAAACTTATGCATCGAGGTGCTAGTTATTCCTCTAACAGAATGCAGAGAGCTGCACAAGATACCTGTGAATATATAGACGACGTTTCAAAACATTTGACCCATCTTTTTATTACAAATTTTGAAGAAATGAGAACACATGTAGTTAAGGGCAGCACATGTACATACTATATGACTGACTTTATTAAAATGTGCCTATATTACTTATGTCAATTTTGTCCCATAGTTGTCTATAAACATTTGCTTTTGGATGTTGTTGATATCACTGATAGCAATGCAATTAACGAGTTAGACAGAATATTGGCCAATTTTCCTTTGGCGTTAAAGTTTATGAAGGAACTGGACGAAGCCGAAAAAGATGCAATTTTCTACAGCACTGAATTACGAGATGGTTTAACTATAGTACGCTTTTATTTTAAACATTGTATTGGACTTTTAACTTTTTAGCATATCGTGGTGTGAAGCGTGAATTTGTCAACACCTTAGCTGTTCTGTGTAATAAGGATAATTGTATAGACTACCTAAGAAAAAATAAAATTAACCAAATGGATACATCGAGGTGTCTTCACCTTGATAAGGTAAGCGAAGTCAAGATTCATTATGAGCATATATTTGTAGTTATATAAATAATATTTCAGCTGCCAAACACTACAGTATTTGTGGAAAACTTGGAGCTAGCAGTTAAAGTCCATTTGCGTAGGATATCAAAGCAAGCTATGGATCGAGTAGATGATATCTGTTTAGTTATAAGAAATGGCATGACTCCGATCATTCCACCATTGGAAAAGAAGCTTTTTGTTACTGCTGACCATCTCAATACTGAATTGAACAACCTAATCCAGCTTACCTCTAAAGTGTTCCGCAATATCTATGTTCAAAGTGTGAATCAAACTAGATCATTCGATGATATTTATGCAACTCTTGGCTATGATCGCCATCTATTTAATATTGCTGTATGCGTAATTATATTTATGGTAAGTTATACAACTTAATAAACTGACATGTATGTATATATGTATATGAATTAGTATTATTTTGTATACCGCGTTCCCATGGAATATTTAAAAATTTAAATATATGTATCAAAAATGTATTAAACACGATCGGACAGCTCAGGATTTGCCTTTTATTTGTTTTAAAAATTTAATAATTTACAAAACCAATTAACAAAAAATTTGGACGGGGCAGATCAGTCTGACGTTCCCGACTGAAAAATACCCTGTACCCTATATTCAAAATATAATTTTATGAAACTGTCACACGAAGCGTAGCAGCAATATTTAATGGGATTAAATAAATACACTTGTATACATGTAATGAAATTATAATATGTCACTATGGTAGAAATTACTACATACATAGTAATAGTAAACCATACAAAAAATAAAATCAACAATTTTATATTTTTACAAAATCAAATCAAACTCTTGCCAATGTCACACTCTATATCCACAACTAATGGCTTTGAAATTATAATAAACAAATATTTATTATAATAATCACACATTTATTATAATAATCACACTCGCCACTCCACTGAAGCGCCCTTGACACGACCTACCCACTTGAACACAAACACTACACTATGATCAGCAGCACTGCAGCAGTTCTCGAAAATAAGAAAGAGAAAGAGCCAAGAAAACTCACCCACTAATCTGCAGCTGTGATGAGAGAACACATCGACCGCTCTCTGTGTGTAAGCTGATAGGCAGCGCTTAGCCGCTCTCCTTGGTGGCTCTCCAAGCATACCTCCTGCATTACAAGTAATGCAGCGGGTAGCCGGCTTGCCTATAAAGAATATATAGGCCGCTCTCTGTGCATAAGCTCCGAGGCAGCGCTTAGCCGCTCTTCTTGCTGGCTCTCCAAGCATACCTCCTGCATTACAAGTAATGCAGCGGGTAGCCGGCACGCCTATAAAGAACATATTGACCGCTCTCTATACAAAAACTCCGGGCCAGCGCTTAATTGCTCTCCTTGCTGGCTCTCCAAGCATACCTCCTGCATTACAAATAATGCAGCGGGTACCCGGATACATTCTGACAAAGTTAATAACCCTGTATTTCCCTTTTTTCAATGGGTACAGAGTATAAAAACATATTTCAAAAAGCAATAAAATTGAAATTAATATTTTATTTGATTTTTATAATTCAGCGAATAATGTAATATAGTATGTAAATATACAATTAATACGTATTTCTGTTTCATAGTACTTTAAACCAAATAAGGTTTTATGCTTTCGGATCTGATTATCACCAAACCAAAAGTGACACAGCCTTGGGAGTGCGTTTCTCACAAATAAAATGATATTTTGTATAGCAGGATTGATCGTTTAAGCCCATGGTAGTCTTGTGTCCAAGGTGATCACAACGTTCGTCTTTGTGTTTATTATTTGGCTCTCCTGGTGCCCATATAGCCAGTTTAATTTGCTGCCCATTAGCACCCCAGAGATGGGTATACTGATTGGCTAAATCGTTGCCTGATGTCCAATAAGGTCTTTCAATTTGGTTATCCTTTAAATATTTAATCACAGCATTCCACTCATTCATCGTATCAAAAGACACCAGTTCAGCGTCTAACACATGACAATGGTCGTTGGCATCATGCCAGTTTACCATCTTACTGGGTTCAAAATAGTACAATCCCTTGTCGAGTGTCACGAAAGGAGCCGTATCAACATTTGAAGTGGAAGGGATTCCTAATTATGTAATTTATATATTTATTGAATATATAATACATTTGATTCAGACATACCATCTCCAATTGACGTATTTATATTGTACGCTATAGCTATAGCTAAAAAGCTAAGGAATAGCAAAAAACAAGCTTTGATTTTGAACATTTTTGGGGTACTGCATGTTGGATGTGAGTGAAAAGTTTCTTTTATAGCAAATGGGTTGTACAAAGAGAGTTGCCTTAGCGATAGCACGCAAGGTAACTGTGCCAAATTTAATCTTATCTTTAACAACTTCCAAGGAAATCGAACGAAATCAATTTTATCCGTGTTAATTAGCTAATGCTATACACAGCAAAAAATTTGGGATGTATATTGTCAGTTTACTTTAATTTAAATATTTATTTAATTTATATTTTTATTGTAAAACGGTTGAAAATTGTTAAGATAGTATAATCATTATAACATGCAGATGTAGGAGTAGCAAATCTCACAGAGTAATTATGTTTTTTATCAGAACAATAAACAAGGGTATTCTACAAACTGGTGCGTCCGACTGATCGGCTTCATTCTTACTGGTTTCCCATTTATAATAATACTAAATAATACCCAATCATTTTGGGCTTTCCTGTTGCATAGCTTAATTATGATAATAATGTTTTATTTTCAGATATTTATTATTTTATTAGTTGGTTTGATTTTTGGAATTTTTGCGCGTGGCAACAATATTGGTTCAAATATGATGATCATGTAAGATGAAAAAAAAGCAACAAATTAGCGCAATATTTACTTATAACAATTATAGATCTGTGATTTTGATATTCTGCACATTCTCTTTTATAACACTCATTGGGCTCTTTAATTTCATGGTCGGTTTGCTGACATATGGTGGTGCGTGTGCCAAGCACTGGAATTGGGATCTACATGAAATACGTTCGGTTTTGGCAAAGCCGAATCAGACCCTGTTGGGTTTGTTGAAAGAGAAAAACTTCTATGATGCTGCTGAAATAAGAAACCTGTCAATTTGGGAGGATTATAATGAGGAACTGATGTGGTCTAAATTCCAAGGGGATCTGTCGAAAATCAAATTGATGGAAGAAAGCGAAAAAGTCGAAATTAATAAAACATTATATAATATGACGGATTACCGTAACAGATTGTATACAAAAAATTTTTGCGAACAATTTTCGAACCAAAACTTAAACGATTTATTCAAAAGTTATTATAAATTTGGTATGGGCACAATATTAAAAACAAATGAAGGCAAAGATCGAGGAACCATAATGTTTTATGCGCTGAGCACACTTATGCATACCTGGCGTGACTTGGGAAATTTTTTACCATTGGAAACAGTTCTCCAAAGATTATTCAATAAAATAAGAGCTAAACTTAATTCTATCGCACCACTTATATTGATTAGAAATATGAGTTTTGGAGAGACAATCACTTATTTGGTTAACTCTATAGACCAATCCGAAAATTTTATCAAATATCGAGGCGTGGACTATATAAATGTAGTTGGCGAAAATATTTCAAATACGATATTGGAGCATATATACATCTACAAGAATCGACTGTTAGAAAAGGTTCAATTAGACGTCGGTAAATGCCAACCACTTGCCTATATCTACCTGGGTGGTAATGATCAAATTTGCGAACAACTGATTGATCCCATTGTGAGTAAGCATGGAGTTAATGCCTCTTCAGTTTGATTTTCATCAGTTCTTACACAATTTTAGAATGTTTTCTGGCTTGGTGTGCTCCTGTCTTCGGTTCTTCTTCTTCCTCTGCTCATTGTGGCGCATCATCTGATATGTTTGTTTCAAGCCGACGAAGTGGTAGTCCTACCTGTCATACTTGGGTTAGTGATCATCAAACTCCCTAATTGCCGTTATGTCTAATCTCCTAACTATTCCAGTTGCCCAACTTGCACTGGAGCTCCATATGTACCTCCGCCCACTATTATCTGCACCGGAGGACAGCAAACTTATTGTGTGTGTACGCCAGATAAGTCCGTGGAATGGTCTGCAGATAAACGTAAAACTGATTAAGTAAATAATAAAAAATTGTCTAAATTGTATGTATCCAAATTAAGTTGAAATAAAGTGAAATTTATTATAAGAAATACTATATGATGCCCAGCAGTAATGGTCCTTACCTTTTGTCTTTATCATGCTTTAATGGATGAGCGCGGCAAAGACAGAAATTTTGTTGGTTTAATAGCTTCTGTATGTGCTAACCGATCTTAGTGCGCTTTTCAGGACAGATACATATAATACAATAGTGTATATGTTTATTTCAAAAAACAACCTTTTTTAACACATAGTATTTATTTACTTTATTATTATTATTATTACGATTATTATTATTAAAACGACAATACTTTAATTGAATTATTGACCAGTAGAAACAATAACATTCAAAGTAATTTATAACATAAATCACAAAGTGAATAGACGTTACATTAGGGTTAAGCTATAGATAGAGTTGTACAATATTTAATTTATTATTATTTAATTCTAAACTGCATACAAATAAGCTTTAAATATACATATATTAGGTTGTTTGGTAATGACATACCGGTTTCTTTATTGATTTTTGACGACTTTTTTAATATAGTTAGCATTGTCCGATTTAAGTGATATATGTACCGTTGTTTTCGATGATTTTCTGCCATTTTGATGGTAACTTGTATATGCCTCTCCTAAAGAAGTCCTTGTCCCTACTGGCAAAAAACTCGGCGATTCGATTTTCACAATCCTCCCTTGAACTCAATTTTGGTCCATCGAAAAAATTTTGCATGGCCAAAAACAGATGGTAATCGCTTGGGGCAATGTCCGGACTGTAAGGTGGATGCATTAACACTTCCCAACCAAGCTCCCGTAGCTTGTTACGCGTCACCAAAGATGTATGGGGTTTTTTGTTTTTTGTTTTTTTTTTCCCCGAGCTTTTTTGTTAAATTTCTCGACTTTAAATGCCTATGGACGGTTTCCGTGCTTAGTTGTTCACAGTAGAGGTCAGAATTGATGGTTTGGCCATAGGGCATCACTTCATAATGGATAATTCCTTTGATATCCCACCATACACTCAGCAACACCTTCCGAGCCGTCAGTCCTGGCTTTGCCACCGTTTGAGACGACTCACCGTGCTTCGACCAGGATCTTTTACGCTTTATGTTGTCATATGTGATCCATTTTTTATCACCAGTGACTAACCGATCCAGAAATGAGTCGAGTTTATTACGGTGCAACAAAGATTTTTTAAATTTCTCGACTTTAAATGCCTATGGACGGTTTCCGTGCTTAGTTGCAGCTCCTCTGCGATGGTTCTAATAGTCACATGACGATCTCGATCCACTATTTCCATGATTTTATCCGTATCAACGGTCACTGGTCGTCCGGAAGGTTTGGGTGTTTCGGTATCAAAATTGCCACTTCGGAATCGCCTAAACCACTGTTCGGCATTTTTTATCGAAAGTTTGTTATCTCCTAAGACAGCAATAATCTGTCTGCGAGATTCCGCAGCAGTTTTTCCTTGTGCGAAATAAAATTTAAAAATTGCCCGAATTTCTGTGTTTGTGAACTCCATTTCAATCAATTGTAATTTTTTAACGTGGAAGCTCATGTAAACAAACTATATGTCATTTTAAAGGTGTTGCCAATACCTTTCAAATGATATACAGCATTGCCAGATACCATTATATTTGACTTCACAAGCGAAGCGTGAAATTTGAATGTAAAAACCGGTATGTCATTCCCAAACAACCTAATATATAAAATATATTGGTTGACAACATAATCTATTAATATTTTTAATTCGAGCTCTATCCATTGAAAATAATGTCAATAACAGGCTTAAAGTACTGCAAAAAATTATAAATGCATTAAACACTATGTAAAATATTTAAAGCACAACGCAAAAAAAAAAACAAAAAAAAAATGTTTGAACCTGAAATGATAAAACAAATGAACTCAAACTATGAATTGAAGGTGAATGAGGAAACTTCTTCAAATGAGGTGAAATTTCCATTTTCAAAAGAGGAAACTTCTTCATTTGAAGTGAAATTTCCATTACCCCCGCAAACCGATGAATCTCTTTGTAGAGATGCATATATAAAATCTATATTAAAATACGTCGAGAAACCAGTTATTTTGGAAGAATCAGAATCCTACACTTCAGAGATAGGTGATGAACGACCGTCTAATGCGGAAGAATTCGCACTATTGAAACGGATTCAACGTCATCGCTACATAAGTAACACGGCACTTAGCAAATTCTACAACAGGGAATCATTGACAGAGAGCGAAAAAGTAGAGCTGTATAAGCTGTGTCAACTTCATTTTCAAAGGTCATCTGTTCAGTTTTTAATGGGAAGGCTGCGAAAGCAACTGCAAACACTGATGAACGTGTGGCCAGGAGATGAAGTCCACCCAGTACCCCATAAGCTGTTCCATTGGTCAGAACAACACTTTAAACAACGCCATAAGGTCAACCAGCTCTATCTTCACGTGCTGACAACAGAGAGACCATTCGACGAACTGGATTGCCAGAAATTCTGTACTGATATCAAGGAAATTATCCGTTTGGCTGAGGCCAAGTACAGGCTGCCTGGGTACATAACCTAAAAGATATATGTGAGCTCCGTGAAAAGATAAGTAGGGATGCATTAGCTACAAGTCGTGAGACCATCGATGCAAAAATCCAAACGGCTGAAGTCGAGTGTAAAATTATGGAGACTGAAGGTAAGCTATGGGCAGTAATTGATAATACTAAAATTTTCTATTACTTACTTATATTTTTTTGTCAGCCCTTCTTCCTATAGTGAACAGGTATCGTCTTAATTGGATTGAATCCATTGAGGAACAGCATTCGATGGTGCTCCAGAAGCAGGAGAAGGCGCTTGAGGATGAGATCACAAATCTCAGAAACGAAATTAATGAGCATCAAGATATGTCTGCGAATTGTGACCTAGCTTATCAATGTCAGATTGATATGTATAGGTCCAAAATTTTGGAATGGGAGCAGCGATATGAGACAGATACGGAGGAACTTGAATTGCAGTACAATATACTAAATTCTTCAATGGCCAAAGTTATTGATGACCGCAAGTTGTATGCCGAAGAGGTGAACATGTTTAGACGAAGAGTTAGTGAAGTAACGGAACTAAATAGGTTAGAGGAAGAAGAATTACGAAAATCTTCTTTAAGAAAATCGCATTTTAAACGTCGTTCAATGTCCATTGTGAGTATTATTTAATAAATGATTTTAATTAACTGACCATCTAATTGAACTGGGTTGCAGATAAATCAAATAAAATCCAAAACCAACAAATCGGCAAAATAAAAGGCATTCAAATTTAAGTCAGACAGTCAACTGTATAACAATCATGTTATCATAGTAACAAATACAAATCAATAAATAAAAAATAACGTTAAACAAAGTGAAGCTCATCAATAGAGCAAAGGGTTTCTATTGCCTTCAACGTCAGCTTAAATCATTTTTCCAACTCTGCATAAATATTTACAATTTCAATTTATCAAGGAGCCGACAACGATTCGAGTGATGAGGAAATGCCGCCAGACGGCGACAAATGAAATTACGGCAAAAATGATTTCCGCAATTGCCAGATGGAAGCCTGAAGTAATTTAAATACCCTGCGATTGAAAAAATTAGCTTAAAGAGCATGCAGGGCACCTTATGATGTTTTAATGCTTCGATTGTTATTTTAGCATAGTAAAGTGTTGTTCCGTATATATGTATACTTTAATGTGTTTTAAAATCTTTGAGGGTCTAAAAAAAGTGTAAAGATTGAAATTGTATTGGCATTTTTAGGGTCGGTTGCTTCCGACTGATTCTTAAATGGCATGGAACTGCAGAGCTTTAACTCAATTTTATTCAACATGATTGCTGTGGAATTGGCCTTCTACATCGCCCTAGTAACGCCCACATGTTTAGGCGTCCTCCCATTTGGTATGGCTTAGATGTATCGTTATTTATGCTCCTGGCAACCTGTCGACCATTGTTGGGGTTGCCAGGTCAGCTAGGTTATGTTTACCGTAGGCAACTAGAGAATAGAATTTTTCTACTGTCCATTGAGCCAACAACGTGCCTAGTACAAGTATTTCCTATAGCTGGATTGTTGTAATGCCTGCAAACCTGAGGCCGGAGACAAATGGCAATACGACCGAGGATTGGCATGTCTTCGAGCTCTTATGTGGTGGCAGTATTCCGTTGTCATTGCCAATGTCACCAGTGCCAGTATCAGTACCCATAAAAGTTATTACCACACCTGCCTATGCGTTGGTAAGTAAGTCTGGCGATATCTTCACCTTACATCTGATGGTCTAAAATTATTGTAACGACTATGCAAATCGTGTGACAAATTGCCATATAGCTAAATTCCTTAAACGTATCCAGCGAAAAACAACAGGCTTGATTTATGTGTGTGTCCTCAGGTATTATTTTTATTATCATTATTTTATTTGATATGCTTTTTTTTTGCATATCCTGGCAAATTTTTCGATGTTCTGTGTCGCGCTTATCAACGGCAAAAACTTCGTGAGCTCATTGTTGTTTTTGTTTTCCGTGTGAAATTTATGCGGTTGTTAGGGATTGAAAGTTTTCTTGTTGCTGTTTTCGAGCCTGGGTAACTATCGATGTTTATATGGAATTTGCATAAACAGTGGGTTTAACACAGCACAGTGGTTCAATGCACGTGTTTAGGTGCAGGATGTTAAAAGTGTAAATGTAATGAAACAATTGGATTAACGACTGAATTGAAGTAATTTTTGATTTATAAATTTATTTGATATGGTTTAGAAGTCGTAAATTGAGCTCAAACGTACACTTTTTGGTCAAAAATAAGTTTTTTTTAAATAACAGGATATAATAAGTCAAAAATAATTGGGTTTATCGTTGACATTAATTTTGATAGGTTGTTCTGACAATCCTCTTTTCAAATGTTGTTTAAATAATATATAAAATATTTTAATATAGGGTTCTCTGACCCAATTATTACCAAACCAAAAGTGACACAGCCTTGGGAGTGCGTTTCTCACAAATAAAATGATATTTTGTATAGCAGGATTGATCGTTTAAGCCCATAGTAGTCTTGTGTCCAAGGTGATCACAACGTTCGTCTTTGTGTTTATTATTTGGCTCTCCTGGAGCCCATATAGCCAGTTTAATTTGCTGCCCATTAGCACCCCATAGATGGGTATACTGATTAGCTAAATCGTTGCCCGATGTCCAATAAGGTCTTTCAATTTGGTTATCCTTTAAATATTTAATCACAGCATTCCACTCATTCATCGTATCAAAAGACACCAGTTCAGCGTCTAACACATGACAATGGTCGTTGGCATCATGCCAGTTTACCATCTTACTGGGTTCGAAATAGTACAATCCCTTGTCGAGTCTTACAAAAGGAGCCGTATCCACATTCGAAGTGGTAGGGACACCTACAGAAGTAATTTAGATATTTATTAAATATACTACATCTGAGTTATACGTACCATTTTCAATTGATGTATTTATATTGTACGCTATAGCTATAGCTAAAAAGCTAAGGAATATCAAAAAACAAGCTTCAATCTTGAACATTTTTGATGTACTGTATTTTAACAGTCAAAGATTTCTTTATATAGCAAATTTGGAATGATATGTGAAGATGAAGTACGGGCTTAGCGATAACAACCAAGATAAGTGGTAGCTGTGAGTATTGATTATCATCTGTAGCAAATTAATTAAATACTTTATCAACGTCTAAAGGCATTGAACGGAAGTTATACTTATGGCTACAATCTACGTTTGATTTTATTTATTGAACTCTTTTTTGAAACATTTGTAGTATAAATCAAAATGTTTATTGCCATTATACATATTATTTTATTTTGGCTACCGAATGGGATTTAGAATTATTATCATGATAAACACATATTATTGTTGTTTTTGGTATAGTCTGATTTGTATTTCTATAAATATTTAATTTTTTAAATAACACAAAAGTGAATATTACGACAGTGCAAATGGGAAA
>JAWNNJ010000915.1:0-13135 GCA_035045125.1 Hypselothyrea guttata
TCGCAGGGAAAATGAGGAGTATAGGAGAGAAGAACGGAGTGTTGATGCAGCTCGGCGCTCATTAAGGAGACACAATGTAGAAATTAGAGGTGAAGAACAAGTAGTCAATACTGAAAGCAGACGTCAAAGACGGACAAGTGTAGAGTTTCGTGAGGAAGAAAGGGAAGCAGATACAAGTAATAGGAGACAAAGACGTACGGACGTAGAATTTCGGCAGCACGAGAGAGACGCTGATAATCAGCGTAGATCAAGTCGTAGGCAGAATAGAGACATAAGGACAGCTGAGCAACAACAAGACACTAGGAGAAGGGGACAAAGACGGACAGATGCAGAAGTTAGACAGTTAGAAAGAGTAGCAGATAGCCGCGCGTAGGACGACCCGTAGGAGCAATACGGATTTAAGGACAGCTGAGCAACAGCAAGACACTAGGAGAAGGGGGACAAAGACGGACAGATGCAGAGGTTAGACAGTTAGAAAGAGTAGCAGATAGCCGGCGTAGGACAACCCGTAGGAGTAATACGGATTTAAGGAGAGCTGAACAACAGCAAAACACTAGGAGAAGGGGACAAAGACGGACAGATGCAGAAGTTAGACAGGTAGAAAGAGTAGCAGATAGCCGGCGTAGGACAACCCGTAGGAGCAATACGGACTTAAGGCGAGCTGAACAACAGCAAAATACTAGGAGAAGGGCACAAAGACGGACAGATGCAGAGGTTAGACAGGTAGAAAGAGTAGCAGATAGCCGGCGTAGGACAACCCGTAGGAGTAATACGGACTTAAGGAGAGCTGAACAACAGCAAAACACTAGGGGAAGGGCACAGATACGATTAAACGTCGGTACTAGGGAAAGGGAACAAGTAGCAGATAACTTACGTAGATCGTTACGGCGACATGATTTGACTTACCGGACAAACGAGCAGAGACGAAATTCTATACTTAGGTCACAACAGAGGACAGATGTAGAGCGCCAGCTCATAGAAAGACAGCAGGATAGGATAGGTAGGGCGAGAATTAGGGATAACGCTGCTCGAAGAATTGCCGAGCAGGCGTTGAATAGTGTGCGGAGACAAAGTGCCCGTATTTTGCAGCGCCAAGCTCTTTCAGATGCCATAAGGCGAGTTAGTCAGCGTGTAAGTCAACATAGGAGCCTTAGCCAGAATAGGGAAGCAGAAAATCAGAGAAACGCCGAAAACATGAGAAATGTTCGTGCGAATATCTCTCCAGATAGAATTGAACAGCGTCCCACGATTTTAGAGAGTCAGATTTCAATTTTCAATAGAGCTATAAAGCTAGGGCCAAATCAACTTTGCTATTGTTGCAAGGGGCTGTGGTTTCCTCACCAAGTTGATAAAATTCTTCGAAATTTTATCGAAACTAGAAATACATATAGTGCTGAAATATTAATTTTCTCAAGTCAGTTCCCTTCTCCTGACAATCACATTCAATTTTGCAAAACTTGCAGCCGGCACATTAAAGCTGGTAGGAAACCAAAGCTTTCCATTTCAAATGGTCTTGATTTCCCTGAGTTGCCCGATTGTCTGAAAGGGCTAACTCCATTAGAAGAACGTCTTATTTCTCCCCGATTGCCATTTATGGTTATTAGATCTTTAGGTTGTGATCGTCAGAGTGCGATCAAAGGAGCTGTCGTAAACGTCCCTATTCCGGTTAGCAATATCGTGACTTCTCTTCCACGAGCTTTCCACGAAGCCGAGGTAATACAACTACACCTCAAACGTAGGATGGAATATAGGCATGATTTCATGGCTGAAACCATCAGGCCCCCCAAAGTCTTAGAGGCAATTAGATTTTTGATAGGAACTGAGCTTTATATTAAGCACAATGTAGGGATTAATGAGCAGTGGATAGCTAATTTTGCGTCCGATACTGTTCCTTTCGTAGCATCTCAAGCAGACTCAGAGTTGGTAGAGAGTCTCATTCGAGAATTCCAGCAGCCCTTTAATCCTCAACAAGAAGAGGAAATTGAGGACCTTAATCCCGGGGGTCAAGAAACTCTGCTTGAGAATAATCAGTTAGATAGTGCTGCCTTGCAAAGAATCGTAATTGCCCCGGGCGAAGGCCAAAGACCTTTAGATATGATTATTGATGCTGACTCTGAGGAGTTATCGTTCCCTACTTTATATGCTGGGAATAAGAGGAAAACTGAGCAAAGTTTTTCTTCAATAGTTAGGTCTGAGCTTCGAAATTTTGATAGGAGAGGTTGTAGGGTTGATAAATTGTTCTTCAATTATAAGAAGCTAGAATTAATCAATATTAGAAATAACACTTCTATATGCTTAAGAAAGCATAGCACTTCCCGTGCAGTAACAGCCTCTCATGCTCTTAACGAAGAGCACATGGATCACTTGATTCGCCATGATGAGGGCTATAGGGTTCTAAAGGGCATTCGAACGTCTCCTGCGCACTGGGAAGCAGAGAAGAAGAAGGTTATGGCCATGATTCGTCAATTTGGTCTGCCTACTTTCTTTATTACATTATCAGCAGCTGAAAGCAAATGGTTAGAACTGCTTGTGTTGCTGAAAAATAATGTAGACAAGGAACAAGTTACGGAAGATGAAGCTTCAAGCTTGCCTTCAAGTGAGAAAGTACGTCTCATACGTACTGATCCAGTAACTTGTGCTAGATATTTCGACTATCGGTATAGGCAACTATTAAAAGTAATGAAGAAGCAGGGGGGAATTTTCGGAGAGCATTTCGTTATTAAATACTATTGGCGTGTAGAATTTCAGCAGCGAGGCTCGCCCCATATCCACGGTATGTTTTGGCTGAAAGATGCCCCAGAAGTGGATTTGGACAATGTAGACTCTATTAGATCTGTAGTCGATTTTATTGATCAGTTTGTCACAACTGATGTGACAAATACAGACCTATCTGAGTATCTACAATACCAAAAGCACAAGCACGGACATTCTTGCACCCGTGAAGTGAGAGGAAACTCTTTTTGTCGCTTTGGTATTCCCTATTTTCCTATGCCTCAAACAGAAATTCTCAGACCCCTGCCTGAAGAATTTCATCAAATTTCTCTTCATCAGGAAAACCTAAAAAAAATTCAAAGTGTTTTAAATTTTCCCTTCGATGCAGACAGCATCAATAATTTAAGCACTTTTGAAAACTTTCTTTCTCACCAAGAAGTGAATCTCAGCTACGATAACTATATCTTAGCCATTAGGTCTGGTTTGAAAAAACCTAAAATATTGCTGAAGAGAAGCTTTGCAGCCATTACTTTGAATGTGTATAATCAACACATTCTCGGAATGCAGAGGGCCAATATGGATATCCAATTCATATTGGATCCTTACGCATGCTGTAGTTATATTATAAATTATATTAATAAATCGCAAAGGGGCATATCTAAGCTGATGCGGGATGCAGTGAACGAGATTCACACAGGCAACCTTAGCATCAAACAAAAACTACAGTATATAGGGAATAAATTCATCTCAGGCACCGAGATTTCTGCCCAAGAAGCCGTTTACTGTTGCTTGGGATTGCGGTTGTCTGAGGCTTCGAACGCAGAAGTATATATAAATACTTCTTTGCCAGAGCATCGGGTGAGGATGCTCAAATCGAGAGAACAACTGCAAAATATGCCTCAGGACTCTACTGACATATTTGTAGTAGGTCTACTCGACCACTATATACAGCGACCCCATAGTCTTGACCGCTTGTGCTTGGCAGATTTTGCTGCTAAGTACTCGTACACAAAATCCACAAGACCCGCTCGTCAAAATAGCGACAACGAAGATGTCGATGAGAATGAAGAGATACGTGGCTTCCCTCTTCAACTTTTGGATGGTAGTGGATTTGTTAGGGAACGATCTAAGCCGCGTATAATCAGATTTAGAAGCTTTAATTTAAATACCGATAGGGAAAATTACTTTAGGGAATTAATTATGTTATATTTTCCTTGGAGAGATGAGCAGGTAGATATTGTACAAAGAAATTGTGAGGAGCTTTATGGCCAGAATGAGGAAATTGTAAGGGATAACTTTAAGAATTACAACGTATTAGATAACTTAGAAGACGCGCTTAGAAGGGCCATGGAAGCTGAGGGCAATAGAGAAGATGTTTTAGATGAACAGGTAGCTGGTCATATAGATGATGAATTTAGGGCGTTAGCTTTTCCTGAAGTTAGTTCCCAAATAAATGTTTTAAATGTCAATGCCAATAATGACAATAATGAAGACTCGGGTGATACCATTCGAGTAATCAAGCTTCCGCCTTTAATTTCTGCAGAGAATTTGGCCAACATTGTTAGGTCCCTCAATTTAAAGCAAAAGACCTTCTTTTCACATGTTATGCATAACGCACAACATAAAAGAATTTTCCACGAATTCGTCGGTGGCGGAGCTGGCGTTGGCAAGAGTAGGCTTATTTCAGCACTTTTTCAGTCCCTATCCCAATTATATAGTCGTATGCCAGGCTGCGATGCCAACACTGCCAAAATTCTCCTATGTGCACCCACAGGAAAGGCAGCATTCGGTATTGGGGGTTCCACCCTCCACTCTCTTTTTTCACTTCCAGTGAATCAATCGGCAGCATCCTTTAAAAATCTAGGGCCCGATTTGTTGAATACACTTCGTTCAAAATTTGTCGATGTTAAAGTATTAATTATCGACGAAATTTCAATGGTCGGCGCCAAAATGTTTGCTAACTTGGATGCTCGCCTTAAGCAAATAATGAATAATAGAGATTTGCCATTTGGGGGACTCTCTGTTATCGTGTTCGGCGATCTTCGCCAGCTAAGTCCAGTTGGGGATCGTTGGATTTTCAAATCCAATTCAGAGTCGTACGACCCATACAGTGCTATATATGGGTCTTCTCTGTGGGACTCTTTTAGGTTTTTCGAACTCACAGAGATTATGCGACAGAGAGACGACCAACCATTTGCGATAGCACTAAATAACATGGCATCAGGTCACATGTCATCTGAAGATATTCAATTGCTTCAATCTCGAGTATCTGAAGAAAGACTACTTCCAAATGATGCCATTCATTTGTTTTTTCGAAACGATGACACAGAAGTATTTAACACGACAAAATTAAATTCCATTTCAACTGCTCAACATATTTCAACTGCCCTTGATTTTATAAAAGCATCCCATGTTAGTATTGAAAATAGGAACAAATACCTTCAGGCTGTAAAAAATTTCAAGACAAACAAAACTCAAGGGTTATGTACGTCACTAATTCTTAAAACTACTGCCAAGTATATGATGACGGTCAATATAGATACGGCAGATGGCCTAGTTAATGGAGCCTCAGGTGTACTAATGGATATTAGCTTCAATACATCCAATTCCCCACAAATTCTTTGGATACAATTCTTAGAAGATAGCGTAGGAATTAATGCTCGGGCCAAGTGCCCGCATTCTTCAGAACCTTCTTGGACCCCCATTCAGAAAACCACCAAAACTTTTCAGTTTCACTCAAATCAGCAAGTGACCATTGACCGAAAACAATTTCCAATTATACCTGCAGAAGGTATAACTATTCACAAAAGTCAAGGAGCAACCTACAATAAAGTGGTGGTCCACACGACTCTTAGGATGACTCGTGAGGCTTTATATGTAGCTTGTAGTAGAGCCACAACTGCTACAGGACTTTTCATTGTTGGAAGATTCGTTCCTCCAAAATCGGACTCTCAGTCCCCAGTTCAGCAAGAACTTCAAAGTCTGCGCACTAGTAAGTTATTGCAAACCCATTACAATTGTCAATTCGACAGTAATTTATTAAATATTTTCTTTCATAATACGCAAAGTTTACATTGCCACATTAGCGATATTTGTTCCGATCAGCTAATGCTGCATTCTTCTGTTTTATGTTTCGTTGAAACTTCAACTTTTTCAGGCGAAACATATAACATTCCTGGGTTTACTAGTGCAGTACGCCTCGATTGTGATTCAATATCTAATAGGACTAGACCAAAAAGAGGCATTCTCATCTATGTAAAGAATGATATTTTCGAGAATGTTAGTCTTTTTTCAAGTGGTCGGTATTACGCTGATGCAAATAATTTGTCTTCTGCAGTTTTTGAATTTGCTGTGTTTAAATATAAGTCTGTAGGGTTCTTGGTAGTGTACAAAACACCAAGTTATCCAATACGAAAATTTCAAACAGAGTTTGAGGAATTATTTCAGGAATTTCCATATTTGGATAGGAATTCGATAGTTTTAGGCGATTTCAATTTGTGTTTGCGATCTCTAGAGAGAGGTTGTCGTAGGATTTTTGACTTTTTAGGTAGTATTAGCTATAGGTCTCTTTTAGATTTGAATACGTCTACAACCAATAGTGAGACTCACATTGATTGGGCGTTTTCAAATATTTCAGATAGTAGGGCCAACGCGCGCACTTATGAGACCATTTATAGTAGCCATAGTGGGATTCTAGTAAGTATAAATAATGATGAGTTATAAATAATAAATTTAATGATAATATATATAGACAAACTTTAGGTTAATTATTAATTTTCTGCGCAGATTGCAGAAATTTTAAATTTTTGGGGAACAAAGGAGTTTGTATTAAGCAACTCAAGTCGACTCGTAGGTCTCTGAATTTATTTTGGATTAAGAGACCCCATTACTATTGTAGTGGCCTCCACGTGGTATTCCCTGGGTACCGATAATCATTGTAATCGGTAGCGAATTCGAGCGGCAAAAAAAAAAAATAAATTACATGTTAAACAAAGTACAGGGTCTCCTACGGTCGGTTACGTCCGACTGTAGCCTCCGTCCCACTGATCTGCCCCGTCCCTATATTTTTAAATTGATTTTAGGTTTATGTACTCAGATAATCATTTATTCGTTTTTGTTTTTATTTAAAAGAATTTTACAAAAATTTTTAATAACCGATTTAATTTAATATCTAATTTTATTTCATATCCTCAGATTATCATATTAATTATACCCTGTACCCATTGAAAAATGGGAAATACAGGGTTATTTTAATTTCAATTATTGAAATGCTTTATTAGACTCTGTACTTTAAAAAAGTAAAAGAGTCTATTAGTTTAGTGCAACTGACAGCTGTGTGTAACAGGCAGAAGGAAGCGTGGTAGACCCCACAAAGTATATATATTCTGACTCAGGACGACGAGCTGAGTTGATATAGCCATGTCCGTCTGTCCGTCTGTCCGTCTGTGTGTCTGTCCGTCTGTCCGTATGAACACCTAGATCTCAGCAACTAAAAGAGATAGACATACCATTTTATGGAATGCAGGTTCTCTATTATCGTACGCAGTACGAGTTTGTTTCCGATTTTTGATATCTCACCTCTTTCATCCGCGAATCATCAAAAATCTACACCTACTTCAAAAATCTCGAAAACTATAAGCGCCACAGCAGCCACAATAATAGCGCTACAGACTTGTAGTTTGGCATGTACGTAGCCTTAGGTATTCTTCACCGATGATATTAATTTATTTATGATTTGAATTGGAAATAGCGAAGATATGCAAGAGACAATTTTTTTCAAAATGCATGTATGTGCCACTGCAGCCACAATAATAAAGCTACAGACTTGTAATTTGACATGTACGTAGTCTATTGAATTATCCATCGATGCTGTGAATTACATTACGAAAGGAAAAGAAACAGCGAAGATAGATCGGACAAAGAAGCCACCTAGATCTTGCAGACTATAAGAGCTAGAGATATCATTTTTTGGTATTTATGTTCTCCTATGCAACCATCAGATCAAGTTAGTATGGGTTTTTTGATAACTCCTCTCATTCCTCCGCTAACCGAAAAACCATTTTAGGAACAGTTTGCAGTTTTAAAGCTCAAGTTTTAAAGCTAAAGATTTGGGATGTGGCATGTACGTAGACTATGACAATTCCCATCGATGATGTGAATTACATTACGATCGAATAAGAAACAGCGAAGAAAACACAAAGTACAGGGTCTCATACAGTCGGTTGCGTCCGACTGTAGCTCCGTCCTTACTGGTTTTTATTAAAATTAATAAACAGAAGCTTTTCTCTGAGTGCACATTGCAGCGACAAGGCAACATTGTTCGTCAATATCAATTATGCGTTCAAATGAATATTGATGTGTAGCCGCATGCCAGGCCCATTTCCACTCCCTCTCCCTCTCCCTCTCCTCTGCCAACAACAACACCACAAAGCCACCAACAACCACCCACGCACCACATACAACACACAACATGAAACACACTCGAAAAGAGCTGGGTGAGAGGGAGGGAGGGGACAGCTCATCAGTTGCAGTTGCAGCGGCAGCGGCAGCAGCGAAAAATTGGCAATTGTACAAAAGTGTTAACACGGTGCCGCATCCGGCAGTCTGACCACAGAGCAGAGAGTGGGTAAAGGGGAGGTAAGTGGGAAGAGGGGGGAGAGCAGCAGAGGGTCAAGGCAGCGGGTAGGGTATCAACCAGCCTGCTAGGCGGCAGCCGCCTTGGACACATCCATCA
This sequence comes from Hypselothyrea guttata, assembly GCA_035045125.1. Lineage (NCBI taxonomy): Eukaryota > Metazoa > Arthropoda > Insecta > Diptera > Drosophilidae > Hypselothyrea > Hypselothyrea guttata. Next base: position 8,447 of record JAWNNJ010000915.1, read on the forward strand.
ATGCCAGCAGATTTAATCGCCATTTAAATTGTACGAGGTGAAAGTTGGCCATGTTTGTGTGTATGTGTATGGGTGTTGGTACACTGAGGGAAAAATCAAGAATTTTCGTACTTGCATCAAAAGCTTTTGATTTCAATGAGCTGGAAAATTCGTGATCCTAAAACGACATATTACTTTTCAGCGCTTTTCTTTATTGATTAATTCTTTATTTAATTTATTTTTAATTCAAATTTATATTTTAATGAATTTTTACCTAATTTTATTTTTTTTTTACTAAGGTCCGCATTTGGCTTAATTAGGCTAATTTATTATCGATTTTATGCTGCTTTGCCCTTGAATTCCCGAATATACAATTTCCATTTAAGACCTTTAGTTTGTAGAAAGAATCATTCTTTATTTTTCCGAGTGTATTTGTATGCATGTTGTAAGTGTGTGAGTTTTCTGCATTTACTTAAGCGTGTTATCAGCGTAAAATAAATCTCTATAGAATGCTCACAGGCAGCTGCCCGTCCGTCTGGCTGACCGGCCTATCTGTTTAGTGTTTTCCAATCAGAGCCCCGGGGCCAAACAGATTGGTCACGTGTCGCCTGCTCACTGCACAGTGGGACAGTGGACAGTGGACAGTGGACAGTGGAAAGTGGAAACTGGACAGTGGCCAGCAGTGAGTGTGACGTGCGTCACATAATTGCAATAAATTAGAAATTGTCACTGACTGCAACAATGAAGCCAACCCCGAGCTCTGGTTGTTGACATTATTGCTTGTGCACTGTGAGAAAATTGCAATAAAATGTACTTAGTATTAAAACGATTGTTGACGTAGTGCAAATAATGTTTGAATCAATAACAGTGGGGGATAGTTAACATTTGAAAATGAGAGAAATGAAATGAAAATAAATGAAAAGCTCTTTAGAAATGGATTCTAAGGATCATTCAATCTTTAGGGATAAAACGAGCTCAGAATTCTCAAAGGAGCTTTTTTTCTGCTGGTAAAATTAGTCCCCAAAAAATATTCGAATTCATAGGGAATTGTAGTTTAGAAAAGGAGAATAATAGATCTTTCTTTTAATAATAATATTATTTAATTAATAATGCATATATCTTTAATTTATAACAATAATTTTATAATAATATTTAGTAATGGTAAAAGCTTTCTTCTTAAATTATTTCCACAGCTTGAATATCTGTCATTTTTACTGTGTATTATCCTCTGCTATACTATGCATTCACAACAAATTGCTGTTTGTGGAGCTCTATAAATTTACACTTTCGCATGGCGAAACTTGGTTAAATTTACCTGCTTAATTGGCAAACAACTTGTGAAAGCGCCAAATATTTATGCCTGACTCTGGGCCTAACTCTCTGCAGTTCTCTGGCATCGGAGAGTGAAATTTAATGTAGCATAGAGCACAGGAGACGTCAGCAGGAAGCGCACACAATTAAGACGCAGCAAGAAAGAAGAGCGGCAAAAAATATAAACAAATTAATACAATACGAAAGCGAATGCAAGGAAGTTATAAAAATCAAATTTTACGATTTTCCTGCAAATGCACGCGGCTGGAAATTATTCGAATTCGCAAGACAATGAATACGCACAACTTATGGCTCAACTGCCGCAGCTCAAGTGGTAGAACGGCCACGCCTCTACGCCCACTGTCCGTGGGCCTCGACAGAACGGATGTTCCAACAAATGGGGCGCGGCAATAACAGTAAAAACCAATTGCCAATCATTTGTTTTTATAACACAAGACATTTTTCCTTGACTTTCAATTGATGCGCCTTACTTTCCTGCTTTTTTTGCGTACTACGGAATTATCCGTGGAATCTGGACCCAAGCTAAAGAAAACACTTGTCCCAGGACGAGTTCAAGTCAATCAGAGTCCTGCCATTTGGCATTTGGTCAAAACGGAAATGTGTCGCAGTCACAGTCGGAATGTGGGTGGACAGGACACGGCACAAGATTAGAAATCGAAAAGTTATGTTGTCCTAGGAAGTAAACACAGTAATTGGGGTCAATCTAAATTATGGGTCTATTGCGTAGCAGAGTATTTAAGGATTTGGGAAAGAGACATTCGGTTTTAGCATGAATCATATTAAATTTTACTTTGAAGTAAAATTCAAAAGATAAACAATCTTTAACAAATATTTATGTATGTCCAGCTTCGGAAGTAGTGTACTGAACATCATCCCTTTAATATCGTAAAATCGTATTTAATTTATTTGTTAAAATTTTTATTATGTATTTTTTGTAAAATTTAAATTTATTTATTTTGTAAAATTTCCTTATAATATTTATAAAATATTTTTTATTTTTATGCAGTATTTTATACGCTTATTATAAGCTTTAAAATACTGTGAACGTTTCTGTTTTCAGCTGTGGTCATGGTCTTCTACTACAACGTCCGACCGTTGCCTTCCCGACTGGTCGTACTTTAAGTTAAATACCCAATTTCTGCTACACTTATCAGAATATATAAATGATTATCGATCAAATCGCTTTGCGGAACCATAGCTGGTTATACATTTCGTCATGCCAGAGGCTCTTGCACCCTTTGATTGACATCAGCTCGGTTTTCGAGTCGGGCTCTTGGCTCTTGGCTGGCGGCTGGTGTCACATGTCAATTTGTGGAAAAGGCGAAGCCGAGAGAAAGAAAGATTTTGGGGTGTAGATACGTAACCGTAGCGCTCAGAGATTGGACAGCTTTCGTGACAAGAGAGACAGAGTGCGTTACGCCCAATGTGTTAAGTCTATCCATTAATATTAATAGTCTTTCCCACAAGCAGTGCGTGTTGTACGTGACTTTTTCTTAACCCTTTCCCAGACAAACAACGGGAAATTCCGAATCTTTGGCAAGCTTCTTAGGCGAGCTAAACCTTATCGTTTGATTTGTAGACATTTTATTGCTTTATTGATGCGTTTTTATCAAAAGCGCAGCAATTTCTTTGATCGATTGTTCCCTGCCTCGAATGCCTCGTTACCTGAGGCATTCCCTCTCTCTCTCTCTCCCCATCCCGGGGGAATCTCGTCAGCAATTTTATGCTGGTAGACCACCACACGCAATTCGCCTTGGGAAACTCTTTCTATTGTCAAAAATTTCCTATTTTGATTGGCACTTATGAGGGGTTAACGCAACGATCGGATTGTTATGGGAAAATACAACTTAAAGGCGAATTGACACGCATGGTTAACGTGTTTGGACTGCGTTTACCAAATGAGCTGCATAAATTCAACATTTAGGAAGCAAATTAATGTAATACCATACAAATAAAGTGCTTTATTTTGGAAGAATAAGGAACTTTGAAATACACTCAATTTTTACGAGCATTTTTTAAGTATTCTGGCATTTTCACAAATACTGCTAAGCTGCTTTCGTAAGCTCCGCACTAATAAATTACTATGCTCACCTCCTCGAAAGTTTGGCGCACAAATATTAAATTTTACGAGCTTAATTTGTGTGCGTGCTGAGCTTAAGCAGCAGCAAACAAGTGCCAAAAACGTTGTCCAGGACAACGGCGAACAATGTCAATTACAGCGATTGAAAAGTGGCCAGAAAACTTGTTGTAAGTATAAACCAATTTTATTGGCGGCTCCCCCCAGCATGGCCCAAAAGGCCGACTACGTCATTGAACTAATCTCCTTAACAAGTCGAGTATTAGAGAGGCTGCAGACACGCCCCTTTGGGCGTCTGCCGACTCTGGGTCTATTCATATTTCAAAAGCCAACTTAGCGCGACTCCAAAATGGCGTCATTAAAGTTTACGACGCTTGTGCGCCGTAAAGTATGCAAAGCTATTCTGTAATAAAGGGTATTTCGCCAACATTTCGACATGAATTTCAAAATTTTCAAATGCCCGCCGACACTTGGGTGTTGTTGTTGCTTTGCCGCTGCTCTTGGCCATTGTTTTGAGCACTCGAAAAGGCCAAGTGCAAGCTGCAGATGCCTGGCTCTAGTCGTAGATCTTATGTGTCTGTTATGCCTGGATGTAGGATGTTGGGCGTAAAATCAACAAAAGTCATCAAAAGATACGCGCCGTGCGCTCCTCAGCCCGAAACTTTGCATATTAAATGTCATTTGGTAAAGTGGAATTAAGGAAGCAGCGCCACAGCTCCGGCTATGGCTGCAGGAAATGCCATGAGCTGTCACAGCAAATTATGTTGAAATGCGTCTGTCAGGATGCGGATGTGGATGCGGATGCGAATGCGTGTAGGTTGCACATTTGCACATCGTCTGAAATTTCTAAGAGCGATGGAGCTACGATTTGAGGGCGGAGGGGGAAACGGGGGCATGCATTGAGCCATAAATGAAAACTAAACAAGATTTTGGCAAAGAGCGTATAGCTTGCTGCAAATTTTATGAGCTAATTTTAATGAAGTTGTTGAAAGCAGCCAAAAATGTTGATGAATGTCGACACGAAGTACAGACAAGCTCATAAATTATGCCAAAGAAGTTAAGACTATATGCCAACAGGCAACACGATATTAAAAGCCAGCTTGCTGCTTGTAATATTATTAGTAAATTCTCTGATTTCAGCATGCTCAAAGTACTTAAATTTCCCCTTAAAATTCCCTACATAAATACTATATCTATAATTGTGATTCAGAATTTATTTTAAGTTATAATATCAGACCCTGTACAGACGCATACTTAATTGATCTCTTCTCTATATCTACTTCTTCGATAAATTTGTGTTT
>JAWNNJ010000917.1:0-12613 GCA_035045125.1 Hypselothyrea guttata
GATAACCGATGAAAGCAACCCTAATGCATCATAAAATTGCATCATAAAATCCATGCGCTACATAAAATTGCATCATAAAATCCATGCGCTACAATTTTATGATGCATTAGGGTTGCTTTCATCGGTTATCAGGTGAGCGATCCATGGAGCGGTAAACCTGGTGAATGCAACCATTGGCTGCGTTCACGGCCGTTGCGCTCCATGGAGCGATTAACCGATAACGATTATTTTGCCGAAAATTGCAACCCTAAATGTGGCATAATTGTTGAGGATCTCGTGGAGCGCATGTCGCATTAAAATTTTTGGCGCTCCATTGGCATAAAATTCTCGTCTCCATGCAGCGAACACAGCTGTTTAAAATTCGAAAATGAAAAAATTTATCGAGGTTATCGCTCCAACTCGCGCAAGCGCCACGGCCGTGAACGCAGCCATTGCTTCACAGATTCTTTGTTGAGCAACCATTTGACAATTGGACAAATTTTCGATAACAGACATTGCAGCTCTGGTATTTCAATAAAAACAGTGTTGTGCAACGAAAAAACATGAAATACCAGAGCTGCAATGTCTGTTATCGAAAATTTGTCCAATTGTCAAATGGTTGCTCAACAAAGAATCTGTGAAGCAATGGCTGCGTTCACGGCCGTAGCGCTCCATGGAGCGATAACTCGATAAATTTTTTCATTTTCAAATTTAAACAGCTGTGTTCGCTGCATGGAGCGATAATTTTATCCAATGGAGCGCAAAAATTTTATGCTACATGCGCTCCACGAGATTTTACAATTATGCCACATTTAGGGTTGCAATTTTCGGCAAAATAATCGTTATCGGTTAATCGCTCCATGGAGCGCAACGGCCGTGAACGCAGCCAATGGTTGCATTCACCAGGTTACCGCTCCATGGATCGCTCACCTGATAACCGATGAAAGCAACCCTAATGCATCATAAAATTGTAGCGCATGGATTTTATGATGCAATTTTATGTAGCGCATGGATTTTATGATGCAATTTTATGATGCATTAGGGTTGCTTTCATCGGTTATCGGGTGAGCGATCCATGGAGCGGTAACCTGGTGAATGCATTCAATGCTACACGGCCGTACCACAGATTCTAGCAACATTCTGTCCACTTCTATAAGCAATTTATGTTTATTCTTATTTACTGACAATGTCTGTTATCGATAGTTTGTCAAATCGGAAAACGGTTGTTCAACAATAATAATTCTAACCAGTAATAGGCTGTTTACACTGAGCCCGAATCACGAAATAGAATATTCTGCCATAAGCCCTCTGTGGGTAGAAGAAGAGCCGAATAATCCAAGATTTGACTATTATTCTGAAGGTGTGGCCGTATCTTGCCTAGTATTTCGATACAATTTAGTATTTTCGATACAAAAATGTGGCATATCGATAGCAAACAGCTGTTTATTACAGCTAATAATTTTAAAAACGCCCGCAAAAACTAAAATTACTGAAATGAAAATAAGCGAAATGAATGATAAGAGCAAAAATATAAATGGGCCGATGCAACATTATTTTCAAATGAACCATTTTAATAGTTGTTACTCATTTTTATGCACTGCACCCATTAAAAATGGGTGAAAATGTATATTTTATTTTACAATTTGTGACTATACTAAAAAGCGCATTCAAATCAAAAAAGATAATAATGTAGCAATATCGCAGTTTTTGTCTAGTTTGCTTTCAAAATGCACATAAATTTGCGCGTTTTCTTGTTTGTTTACGTTTGCGCTGGCCAAACAGCTGCTCGCGTGATTCGATTCTTGGTGTAAACACTTGAATCACGTTTGGAATATTCCGCTCAGTGTAAAAACGCTATAAGGACGGAGCTACAGTCGGACGCAACTGACTGTAGGAGATGTAATGTAATGCACAGTATCGGTGGAGATTGTCATATACTACGTACATACCATATCCTAAGCAGGGACCGTAATCATTATAAGTTTTATTTTAAAACTCACATCATAATGATTATATTTTGATTTTTATTATTTTCTTCACTACTAATGATTAGTTTTGAGTAATTGAAATATAACATTAAAAATAAATATTATTTTAGAGTAAAAAAATAAAAATCGTAAATAATGATTATTTATGATAAAAATCGTAAATAATGATTATTTATGATTTTTATTTTTTTTACTCAAAATAAAACTCAATAGTATACTCCCGGGTTTCTATAAGGATTTTTTAAAGCTTCTCTGCATGTCCTTCAGGACCCTATCTAAAGGATTAAAGAACGGTTTTGTTTTTATTTTATATATTATATTTTTATTTTTTTCGCTCAAAATAAAACTCAATATGCATGTCCTTCAGGACCCTATCTAAAGGATAAAAAATGTGAATTTTTGCCACACCCCCCTCCCCGCCTTTGAAGATAATTGTTTTAAAATAATTTCACCTTAAAATGTTAAGTAGATATATTTGTCCAAATACTTATGCCACCCTTGGGAGCTATAATTTTAAGTGTAATTATTTATGAAAAGTTTTCAAAAATCCTTATAGAGACCGTGGGATATAATACTATTGAGTTTTATTTTGAGCAAAAAAAATAAAAGTCATAAATAATTACACTTAAAATTATAGCTTCCAAGGGTGGCATAAGTATTTGGACAAATATATTTACTCTGATCCTAAGTCATTAGCTGTTAAACTGTAGATTTAAAACTCCAAACTGTTGCTAGTTTAGTTTTTCGGTTAGCTGAGGAATGAGAGGACTTATCAAAAAACCCAAACTAACTTGATCTGATTGCTGCATAGGAGAACATAAATACCAAAGAATTGTAATTCTAGCTCTTATAGTCTGCAAGATCTAGGTGGTTTCTTTGTCTGATCTATCTTCGCTGTTTCTTTTCCGTTGGCAATATAATTCACAGCATTGACGGCTAATGCCATAGGCTACGTACATGCCAAATCCCAAGTATATAGCTTTTAAACTGTGGCTGTAGTGGCGCTTACAAATATTTATAAAATATTTTACTGCTGCATACCTTCGCTGTTTCTTTTCCGTTTGTAATGTTATTCACAACATCGATGGATAATTCAATAGGCTACGTTCATTTTAAATTACAAGTCTGTAGCTTTATTATTGTGGCTGCAGTGGCACATACATGCATTCCGAAAAAAACTGTCTCCTGCATTTTTTGCTATTTCCAATTCAAATCATAAATAAATTAATAACATCGGTGGAGAATACCATAGACTACGTACATGCCAAATTACAAGCCTGTAGCTCTATTATTGTGGCTGCTGTGGCGTTTAAAGTTTTCAAGATTTTCGAGGTAGGTGTAGATTTTTGATGATTCGCGGATGAAGGAGGCGAGATATCAAAAGTTTGAAACAAACTTGATCTGCTTGCATTAGATGACCACCTAAATCCGGAAAGGTGGTGTCTTTAGCTCTTATAGTTGCTGAGATCTAGGTGTTCATACAGACAGACGGACAGACACACAGACGGACAGACGGACAGACGGACGGACGGACGGACATGGTTATATCAACTCAGCTCGTCGTCCTGAGTCAGAATATATATGGGGGGGGTCTACCACGCTTCCTTCTGGGTGTTACATACATCTGTCATTTGCACTAAATTAATAGACCCTTTTACTTTTTTAAAGTACAGGGTCTAATAATAGATTAATTAAGAGTTTGTTTTTTGTTTATGCTTCTTACTTAGCTTTTTATTCAATTCAAGTTCCATCAATAGTGTAAAAAATAATTCACACAATGCCGGGAAAAATACTACATTTTTATACCCTGTGCCCATTTGAAAAATGGGAAAAACAGGGTTAATAACTTTGTCAGAATGTATGTAACAGGCAGAAGGAGGCGTGGCAGACCCCACAAAGTATATATATTCTTGATCAGGGAGACGAGCTGAGTCGATTTAGCCCTGTCTGTCTGTCTGTCTGTCTGTCTGTCTGTCTGTCCGTCTGTTTGGATGAACGCGTCGATCTCAGCAACTACAAAAGCTAGAGATGCCGTTTTGGTTGCTATAGATAGGTGGTTATCTTACGCAGATCAAGTTTATTTCGAAAATTGGATGCCACGCTCCCTTGACGCCAAAAAATCAATAAAACACAAACAACCTTGTGTTTTTGAACATAAAAAGTTGAATAACAAGCGTAATATTGAACATAGATGGTTGTTATTCGGAACACAAGCTCTGTTGTATTATATTTAACTATCCTGAAAAGCGCATTGAAATCGGTTAAGAAGCACAGGAGATATAAGCTTCACAATAGTTGAACTTAAAAATTCAAAAACAAGCGTAATATTAATCATAGAATGTTGTTATTTGGTATAAACGCTCTTTTTTTATTATATTTAACTATTCTGAAGAGCGCATTAAAATCGGATAATAAACAATGTAGATATAAGCTACGCAATTTCCAGCGCAGCCCAGCAGCGCAGCAGCAGCAGCAGCACCGCAGCGCAGCTGGCGCACGTAATAAGGGAAGAAGAAGTACTGCTGATACGCTTAGTGTGACAGTTTTATAAGATTGTATATAAAATAAAAGGCACAGGGTATTCTACAGTCGGGCCTGACCGACTGATCTGTCCCGTCCGACTGATCTGCCCTGTCCAAATTTTTTATTTATAAGCGATAACATTTTTTATTTATATGTGATAACATTTAAATTACTGGTTATTAATTTGGTTGTTGCTGACAAAGCTCTGACAGCGCTAAAAAACAAAACCAAATATCCGTCAGATCAAGTCATTTTAAACTTGAAAATGCGGAGTTAATACTATATGCTTGCACTTAGAAAAAAAAGTATCGTATACTTAAATGAAAAATCTGCATTGAATCTATAAAAGATTAGATTAAAACAATACAAACACGATTGAGCTAATAATAAATGAGGATACATTCAATTAAAAACGAAATCTAATCAAAGGCAAAAAAGGTTTAAAACAATGCTGAACTTACTTACAATTTTCAAAACTTCCTTAAAACCAAACAATTTAGGATTACTTAAGGATTACTTAAATTAAATACATAAGATCTTACGCAGATCAATAAAATTCTGAAATTGAACAGTTTCTTGATTGGATTGAAACAAGTGAGAATTGTTTTATTTGTTTCTCTGAGTGTATGTATGTATATACATCTGTATGTATTTACTATATGTAAATGTATGCATAAGTAATGGTGGCAAAAATTTTAACCGCAAACAACTGTGGAAATATTTTTGTACGAGCATGTCTATAAATTTTTAACGAAAATCCACTAAGAGCTTTACCAACAACGGCTCATTGTGAATGGAACTTTAGAGCACGGTGTAACGGTTGTCTGTACGGCATTTATATATATTTATATATATATATTTGTATGTGTTAAAGCCAACGAGTTGAGGTGTGTGTGTGGGGTAAGTTTGGAGGGGCAGAAATGTTGCGAAATCCGCAAAAGCATCAGGCAAATTTTTGTAAAATGAACATAAAGCTATTTGTTAATTCAATGAATTTATTTTCTCTCTGGCTGTGCGTGGCAGTTGCAGCCAAGTTGCTTTTTGACAGAGCACTTTATATACATACATACATATATATATGTATATGTATATCTATATACAAATATATATATTGCAGTATGACCAAAACAGGGAACATTGTCAGGCAATGTTTGCCATTGTCTCCCGGCTCTCGGTGGCTGTGTGTATGCTAAATGTACACACTGATAAACACATTACAAGATATTTTGCATATTTTACGCGTTTAACCAACCCGAACTCAACTTAACTGAATTCAACTGAAAATCCAGATACTATCTATATATATTAGCCATGCGCTTATTTGTTCGACGCACAAAAAGTTAAGTTTAATTTGCTTTTAGGTATAAAACAATAAAAAAGTATAAAGTTGCAGTTTAATTTTTTTGGTTGAAAATTAGAGTTGATCTTAAAATAACAGGCTATAGGTCAAAAAAACTGTGTTAAAGCCCTATCTTTAATTTTTAGACCCAGTATTTTGAAAATGTACAAAAGGGTATATAAAGTTAGTGAATAGGAGGCGTGGTAGATCCCACTAAGTATGTATTTAAGCTCTCCTAGCAGATCATGTTTATTTAAGAATCTTAATACCTCCACTTCTAAAAATAAAATCAATGGGTACAGGATTAATAACCCTATTTATTAGGAATAATATATACATTTGTATATATAAATTGAAATTATTACACATCACTATGGTATAAATTACTACACTACAGTAACAGTATACCATAAAAACAAAAATAAAAATTTTTATATTTTCACAAAACAAAAAAAAGGGTACGGGGTACAAAAACATAGAAGCCACAATTGTAAAGCTACAGACTTGTAAAATGATATTTGCATTGCCAATGACATTATTTATCAATGATTTGAATTTCATTACGATCGAATAAGAAACAGCGAAGATATGCAACAGACAATTTGTTCGATTGTTAGGAGGAGGAATGGTTTGAATAGCTTTATGTGTGTGCCTCTGTGAGTGTTATTATATACATAAACACAAATTACAGAGTCTTAAACTGTCGGTTACGTCCGACTTTTAAGCATACCCCTAATGTATATACAAGTTTATATATGTATATATCTGTCTCTCTGTCTGTATGTATCTCTGCTGTTGGCACTCGCGGCACTCCATGTAAAATCTGTTTTTATGATTAATCGCCTGATGGCGTGAAAAACAAAATGCCTCGAGCGATTTTTAATTTTTGCAGCAATTTCATTTTCATGCACGCCATTTTCAATGAAAAGCCGTAGGGAGTCACAATGGCCATAGTACGTCCCTCAGTCCCCGACCACCCACTCGTCCACCCATCGGACTGACTGGACTGTACTGAACTCTACTGAGCCCCGAACCGAGCTGAACTGAATGTAAGGCACAGTTCACAATTTACACATGGCGTGCAATGGAGTTGTGCCATAGGGTTGTCACGGTGCCGCCATGTTTTTTGTTTGTTTGCCTGCTCTGACTGTTCTATTTCACAGGTGAACGCTTGAGTCCCGTTAAATTTCGGTGGGTTGTAGTACACCTCCCGTGCCCCAAAGCCACAAAAGCTTCCTCCGAGCGAGGTGTGAACATTTATGCTTTGTGGGTGTGAAACCATTGAATGTGGGAATTTGCAAGTTACTGAGAGCTGCATGAATGTAGAACCATTTAACAGCGTGTTCTAAAATTAAAGACTAAGAATACTAAATGAATCAATAAATAAAATATGTATATTCAAAAAACTAGTAATAATAGCAATAAGATGTATCAGAAATATTTAACAAAGTTCAATAAAATAAAAAAATATCTAAATAAGCAGATATCATAAAAAAGTGAATACAATTAAAAAACAATTGTATATAAACAATAATTTAATGTTATAGATATACTTACTTAAATTTATGGAAACATATATAAATATAAATTACGCAAAAATTAATTGAATGCAATCAGACTTGTTATGGACGGATCGAGTCCCTGCATTCCATATTTAAATTATAATTTTAAAATATTTATGTATATAATATTCTTTATTTTATTTTCTTTTTTTACCATGCTTTAATGACATCGTTTTTAGAAAAAATGCGAAGCAAATCCTGCAATATTGTTTCTCTAATAACTTTTGTGCTTCAAAACCGATTTAAATGAGTTTTTAAAGATAGATAAATATAATAGTAGAGGGTTGATTATTTGAATAGCAACTCGCTATGTTCAATATTATGATTGTTATTCAGTTTTTATACGTCCCTCACGTATGGCTATATCGACTTAGTATGTCTCACTAATTAAAATACATGTATTTCTGCCTGCTACATACCTTTGCACCTAATAAATAACTCCGGTTTTTCTCGTTTCATGGCTACAGGATATGAAAAATCAATTCAAAAATAAAAACATTAAATTAAATGCAATGAACTTGTAATTAAAATAAAATAAAAAATAAATACAATAAATAAACCACAAAATTAATAGTCGACTTACACAAATCGGAGGCCAATCCCCAATTCTCCTAAATTTATATATATTATTTTATTTATATTTTCTTAAAAACTTAACTTTGAATGGCTGACGAAATGGCAAAAGTGTGGATGAATCTATGAACAATACTAATGGAAACCTATTGTGAATACCCGCTTACCAAATATAACTTTCTTCTGCTCTTGCTGCGATGTTAGTTAATGTTCAGTTTCTTTAAGGCACCGTAAATTTGTTAACCTGCTTACTTAATTTTAAGGCTGGGGCCTATGCTGTTTGCTTGCTTCTTGTTGCAGCTTCTTCATTTTACGCTGCCGGCAGCTATTGTTTTTTATTTGCTCTCTTTTTTTGGGTGGGGTTTTCGTGCTGCTTTTTTTGGGGTTTATTTTTGGTGGCTGCTGCAAACAAATTCAGCTCCTTTGGCTATTTAGCTGTCGCTCTCTTGACGCTTCCTTGGCAAAAAAAGGGATATTCTTGTTGTTGCTGCAAATTTTCGCGTTTATCTTGTACTATTTTGTGCACATTCGTTTCACATTACTTGCCGCTGCAGCCAGCTTCCAGCTTCCAGCTTCCAACTTGCAACTTTAACTTGCAACTTGGCGTGCTCGGCACGCGCTCACTAATTTTATTCCTTAATAAAAACCAAGGCATCGTCAGCAGCCAAAAGGATGAAGGAGTTGGCGCACGTAGTTTGCCAAGCGGCCGCACCCCCCGCCCCCGTCCTCGTCCACAAATCCGGCCCCGCCCACATCTACGTCAATGTCCACACGCCCCCTCATCCGTTAGGCTGCCTTGGCAACGCCCGGACTCTCCGGTCTATATGCACATTGCCCGGATTCCGAATCCGACTCAGTGCCATTGTTTGCCTTGTTGGCCGCTATCAAAATAGCAAAGTTCATTAAAGTGATAATTACAAAGGCCGTAAAAAACGGCAGCTCTGAAACTGTAACGGACCTTGCCCTAAATGTGCCTCACCCCCCCGGCCATTGTCCTTCGTCTCAGATTGCATTTATAATGCAACTCCAGTAAGGTAAACTGCATAAATATGCTTCTCCGTCCTCCATGCACACTTGCATTTTGAATGTTTCTTCAACGAAAAATGGACACAGCTTAAAATTCCAGAGGCACCGAGGATAACTAATCATTGACCATTGCTCCAGAAAATTGAAAAAACATCGAGATTGAATAATTGAAATTGAAAGCAGAATAGCCTATAATTGAAATATATGTACTTTAAAAATATAATATTTATAAATTTGTGTTTAATTTAGTATGTTTTATTTCCTTTAACAATATAATATTTATAAACAATAGTAATTTAATTAGTAATTATTTGGGAACAGTCTGGCAACGCCAATCACTAGGTGGTGCTGCCACCTTGTGGCAGTTTAAAGGGTTCAAATATTTCGTTAATGTAAGGAATCTTTGATGTTTCGTTTATCCTATGACCAAAATTCTATATATATATATATAATAGGCATAGCGTCATATCTCCGCCGATATATCTCCGCCCGGTAAAATTTTCGGGCGGAGTTATGAAGCTTTTTTTTTGCGTTTTGAAAACGACATATCTCCGCTCGGAGATAAAACACTTTTAAAACGACATATCTCCGCCGAGCCCAAAAAAACGTCATATCTCCGCGCGGAGATATGTCGCTTCAAAACGTCATATCTCCGCCAGGAGCTATGCCATTTTGGGCTGAGCTAAGCTAGTTAACATACTGCACATAAACTCTCACTGTATTTTCTAAAAAAATTTCCCTGTCGCAGATTATCACATGCTGCTAACTAGCTAACAGACTGTTAACGGCATGTTAGCCCTCTTGTAGTGCTGTACTGTTTTATATATTCATTAGCTGCCGTCCAGACGCGTCATAAAAATTGCAAAAGAAAACTGTCAACTGTGTTGTAAAATGCATTGCATAATTTGCGTGGAGCACGTAAAATAATTAATTTCCGCTTCCGTGCACAAAGTGAGTTAGCTCTGCAAGTTGGCTAATGCCCTCTCTTTCTATATACATACATATGTATGCATGCATAACAGCCCACTCTGTCTGGAGCTTATCACTACGTAGTGTCCCCACGGACCGGAACGGAGCTGAGCTTCTTTCGGGAAGCGCGGCTTAGCTGCGACTTAGAACAACTTTGGATTGCAAATTTCATTACAACTTGTCAGTGCAGAGCAGAGGAGGGCCTGCAAGGGGTGGAGGGGGGGCGGGATGAACATTGTGTCTCCATTTCTGGATGTGGCGGCATTCAAGACCAGGCACGTGTTTTTCGCGCGTCCTGATTTAACCAGGGCTGCAGCGCATATAAAAAAGGGTTAAGCCCATAAAGCAGACGGTTTCTCTTGTTTAAATATATATTTTTTAATTACATAAAAGGTGTTTTCATTACATAAAGTTAATTAGAGCAGAGTAGCTAATAATAGAAATAATAGCATGCTCTAAATTTATTAAAACAATTATATTTTAGAATAAAATGTTTATTAAATCGAATATTAACACATCATCCAAACTGAAGAGTATAACCCCCCATTTATTTTCCCATTCATCCAATTATTTAGTGCTTACATATATATAAACATTTTTATATATATATTTTGTTGAAATATCTATCATACGATAATAGAAGTTATTATAAATAGTAACAGTGCGCCATATGAAACTAAAGTTCACGATTTAAGCTCTAAAAAATTTGGACAGGGCAGATCAGTCGGACGGGGCAGATCAGTCGGACGGGACAGATCAGTCGGACGGGCCCGACTGTAGAATACCCTGTGCCTTTTAGTTTACATAAAATTTTATAAAACTGTCACACTAAGCGTATCAGCAGTACTTCCTCTTCTTCCCTTTTTACGTGCGCCAGCTGCGCTGCTGCTGCTGCGCTACCAATTGCGTAGCTTATATCTGCTTTGTTTATAAACCGATTTCAATACGCTTTTCAGGATAGTTAAATATAATAGAAGAGAGTATATATGCCAAATAACAACATTCTATGATTAATATTACGCTTGTTTTTGAACTTTTAAGTTCAACTATTGTGAAGCTTATATCTCCTGTGTTTCTTTATCGATTTCACTGCGCTTTTTAGGATAGTTAAATATAATACAAGAGAGCTTATGTTCCAAATAACAATCTTCTATGTTTAATATTACGCTTGTTATTCAACTTTTTATGGTAAAAAACACGAGGTTGTGTGATTTTTATTGATTTTTGGGCGTCAAGGGGGCGTGGCATCAACGATATGAAATAAACTTGATCTGCGTATTGAATACACCTACCTATAGCAACCAAAACGGCATCTCTAGCTTTTGTAGTTTCCGAAATCGACGCGTTCATACAAACGGACAGACGGACAGACGGACAGACAGACAGACGGACAGACAGACGGACATGGCTATATCGACTCAGCTTGTCTCCCTGATCAAGAATATATATACTTTTTGGGGTCTGCCACGCCTCCTTCTGCCTGTTACATACATTCTGACAAAGTTATTAACCCTGTTTTTCCCATTTTTCAAATGGGCACAGGGTATAAAAATCTCGCGCGCTCAGGCGCGCTCGACCTGACAGTCGGGCAAGCCCGACTGTCTTATACCCTGTACCACAGCTCGCGCTGCGCGCTCGCCCGTACTAGTATATAATGTAAAATATTCTCTTAATATTATTTATTGAAAGTACCTTCAAATGTACTATTTATAGTTTTTAATAGTTCAGCGCCAAAATGCGCGAACGAACACCACACACACACACACACATAAACAAGAGTCCTATTAAATAAATAATTAAACGCACGAATTGCACGCAACGGATCACGCCTAATTCACTAACTTAACGGTCGCAATGATAATCGCGCTTTAAACAATATTTATAATAGTACGAATATTATAAATATTTTAAATATTTTAAAAATTACACAACGTATTAGGCAGCAATCGAACGAACGCACAAAACGATCTGACGATGTGGCAACGCTACCGCCAATACATCAATTTGGCACGATGAAGGTAGCGCTCAAACACTTGTCGCTTGCTTTTTTTGCGTAATCTTATTTTGGCACCTTGCAATTGGTGTTGTTTACATGCGTACATGCACACATGCATATATGGTATTCGTCTATTCTACATGTATGTGTGTTTCTGTTTATACATACGCACATACACTTGCTGGGCTGCAGGGCCCGTGCGAAGCAATACATGCAGTATTGAGTAGCTTATATCTCCTATGTTTATTAACCGATTTCAATGCGCTTTTCAGGATAGTTAAATATAATATAAGAGAGTATATATTCTCCAATAACAACCTTCTATGTTTCAATATTACGCTTGTTTTTTAACTTTCAAGTTCAACTATTGTGAAGCTTATATCTCCTGTGTTTCTTAACCGATTTCAATGCGCTTTTCAGGATAGTTAAATATAATACTTCAGAGCTTATGTCCAATATTACGCTTGTTATTCAACTTTTTGTGTTAAAAATTCGAGGTTATGTGGGTTTTATTGATTTTTGGGCGTCAAGGGGGCGTGGCATCAACGATTTGAAATAAACAATGTCATTATATGAATACACCTACCGATAGCAACCAACACGGCATCTTACACTTTTGTAGTTTCCGAAATCGACGCGTTCATCCAGACGGACAGAC
>JAWNNJ010000918.1:0-10097 GCA_035045125.1 Hypselothyrea guttata
TCTCAGCAACTATGAGAGCTAGAGACACCATATTCGGGATTTAGGTTCCCCTAATCAGTAAGCAGCACGAGTTTGTTTTAGATTTTGGATACCACCCCCCCTTTCCCCGCAAACCGCAAAAGGCTACTGCAGACACAGCATTGAAGTTACTAACTTGTAATTTGGTATATATCTAGCTTATGACATTATCTATTGATTCTGTGAATTTCGTTACGATCGGATAAGAAACAGCGAAAACATGGAAAAGACAATAAGCGTCACTAGGCAGAGGGGGGGTATGTCGCATGCACGCGCATACGTAGCTTGCCTCTATGTGTGAGTGTGTGTATGTGCAAGTGAATGAGTGATACGTGTGTGTGTGTACATTTTAAATAAAGTACAGGGTCTCCTACTGTCGGTTACGTCCGACTGTAGCCTCCGTCCCACTGATCTGCCCCGTCCATATTTAGTACTGCTTTCCTCCTCAGGGTCGGCACTAGGTCGGGTCTCCTATAACTCCTCCTCTTCCAGCGACATAAAGTTGGCTGCCTTGGTGATTTCATCCAGACCTAAGTCCTTCTCCACCTCGCCTAACTCCAGGGTGTTATCATTGTTGTCTGTGGGGTGGCGCTTCTTTAATCGTAGGTATACGCAGCCAATCCCCCATGCCATCTTGCCAAATCTGGGGTACAGTATATCCTCAGCCCTCTTGTTGATTTGAAGTATCACTTGTTGCCCCCCAGTGCCTTCCGGCTGCGGGTTGACAATGTGCAATACTTTCCAGTCATCAGTGGGCACGCCTGGATTTTGATACTGCAGGATTTGGAGCGATTTTTCGGCAGGCAATACTCTTGGGAAGAGCACCTTAGCCTTGGGCACGGACGGTATCATCGATCTGTCCACCACTTCAAGCTTTGCTCCTTCCCAGAGATCCTCCAGAGTGGTCACAGTCCTAGTGATCCACTCCAAGGTCGGATCATCCTGGCATTTAATGATTTTTACGCCGTTGAACCATCCCGCGCCATCGAAGCTGGGTGGTTTCGCACCGGTTGCGATCTGTTTAAAGATGACCTCCAGCAGAAGTACCTCCACTGTTTCCCACTGCTGCTCGGCCATCTTACCATTTGGGTCGTTGCGGTCTATTAGTGCGACTATGAGGTGCCGCTTCGCCACATCGCTGGCAGTCGGCCTCTTCTTCTTCGGAACAGGCACCTCTGCTTTGGCGGTTTCCGCAGAGCGCTGGCGTTTGGTGGCGGCCATCTCATCAACTTTATTGGCAAACTTTTCGTTCGTGGCCTGCATTTGCGGCCGCGTCGCGAAATGTTTCCGCCCTTCGTCGATTCGAGCTTCAGCCCACTCTAGCTTCCTCTTCTCATCTTTTGAGAGATCTATCTTACTAGAGAGGCGCGCTCTAATCTTCAGGGCCGCCTTATATTGAGCCTTCGCCTTCATGCCCTCCTTTGTCCTTCTGGGGATCGTGGCGGCTTTCGACGTCGAGGGTCTATCGACGCAGCCATCTTCTGCGATGGCATCGCTGCGTGTAAGTTTTGTGGCAGTAGTACTACAACTACCGTGGCCTGCTTCAACCACGGTAGAGGGAAGACCGCTTGCGACACGTAGAGAGGAGCATTCCTCCCCGTGCCCGCCGGTGGTAGCGGTCTGGGCTCCCACCGACGTTTGGACTGACATCCCAGACCCTGTCTGATCCTTTAACTTCTCCATTGCAATTTTTAATTCAGGTGATCAACCCTAGCGTTTTATGCCTACCGCCAGGCACCTCTAGCCATGGGTTAGTTATGCAGCGTCTTACCGACAAGTCAGTAAGAAATTGCACACCTTCCCTTCGCTAGACACTGTATCCCCTAGGCCCAAACAAGTGACGCTGTGGTACCTATTAGCTCAAGGTACATACAGTGCCCATTGCCCAGCCGGCACCCTCGTGGAGGGTTCAGCTAGAGGATTTTTGCCAGCCAATTTTTAACTAAAAACATTGATAAATATTATGGTATTAATCGTTTTGATGGGAGCTTGGGGCAAATCAACTAAAACTTTAAGTAAACATCTAACAGATGTCCAAAAATTGTTTGAGGAAGATTATTATTATACATACATATCTATATTCTATAAGTTTCACATATTTGTAATGTAAACAAAGCAAGTGTATAAAACATATCGCTCGTTTACCAGAAGAGTGTCATAACTCAAAAAACGCGATTTTTAAGTTAATGATGTGTAATAATAATAATGTTCGTTGAATATTAATCTATCTTGTGTCAAAATTTTATTATCCTATCTTCAATACACACAGCGTGAGAAGAGAATATGTCGCTCCACCTTGTATGGAGATACACGGCGCTTTAAAACTTTAAACGCGTTTATCTCGAAACGCACTTTTTAGACCCTTTACTTTACTGTTATTTTACTGCTACTGCAGCCACAGCTTTAAAGTTATTGAATTGTAATTTGGTACGTAAGTAGCTTATGACATTCTCTATTAGCCCTGTGAATTTCGTTTCGATCGGATAAGAAACAGCGAAAATATGGAACGGACAATTTGCCGCACTTGGCAGAGGGGGGGTGGTGTGCCTTGCATACGCGGGTAGGTTAGTGTGCGTGCCTTTGACTGTGTTTGTAAATGCATAAAGTTAAAGTAAAGGGTCTAATATGGTCGGTTACGTCCGACTGTAGCCTCCGTCCCACTGATCTGCCGCGTCCCTATATTTTGAGTTATGACACTCTGCTGGTAAACAAGCGACATGTAAAGTATTAAGATCTGACAACCACAAATGAATTGTATCGCCAACTAGCGTAATTTGCAGAAAACTATTGTTAACATAACTCTGTTAAAACATGTAAAAACCTCACTTTGCACACATTCCCATTGAAAGCGGTTGTGTGTGCAGAATTCATCTGAAACAAATAAAACAAACGATTAAGTTGACAAAGACGGGTTTCTTAAACAAACAAGAGAAACAGAAGAGATAAGCAGAATAATTGGACGAGTTGCGATTTCGATAAGGTGCAAATATCTGGTCGAGAAAGCGGCCAACATTTTGGCGACCGTGACAGGACTGAAAGATGAGGTTTTTTTTCCAATTGCACTGAATTTAAATTCAGTTGTTTCATAATTGTGTTTATCGATTCCAGGTTTCTGCATGTGGAGTTGCAACAGTTCAGTTGGCCAAATTTGCAACTGTAAATTACTTCTCTCTCGCTCTCACAACTCTCCACACACCATAAACTGCAAGTATACACACATACATACATACATATTGGAGCAGTGCAAGTGTTATCCCAGTTAGCAATTTTCGGAGCGCTCATAATTAAGTGCCCGAAAAGAGCCCAGTAAATGAGCATTTTGGGGGGGTGCTCATAATTCTGAGGGTTTTCGGAGCATATTAAGAGCCTTAAAATCGCGGACTCCTAAAATGCACTTATTTCTGAGCATTTTAGGAGGGAGTGAGAGCGCGGGCTCCTAAAATGCACTTATTTATGAGCATTTTAGGAGGGTGTTCAGATTCAGTGAGAGCCCTGGCTACCAAAATTCACTTATTTATAAGCATTTTAGGAGCTGTGGTAGGCAAGTGAACGAAAATAACAGTGATGAAAATAACGGAATTAAGAATCGTGCAAGGCAATAGTAAATGCATATACATTTTTCGCTCAGTTGCGCAATACATAAGTGGAAGACAGACGTGTTTGTTCCAGAAGTTTCAGTCAAAAAAAACGAGTAAGTGCTAAAATTATTATGTAATTAATTGAATAGTATAAATTTGGTCGATTCTGAGTGTGAGGTGAAATCTGTGCGGGAGAAGTTGCCCAACTGGGCAGTTTTATTTAATATTTCAAGCACTGCTGTTAACGATCTTCTTAAGATATTGCGGCGAATTTCTCCAGATTTGCCAAGTGATTCTACGTTAAAGGGAACTCCTAGGGATAGTCATTGTGTTACCATGAAGGGCGGGAACTACACAAATTATGGTATCGCCGATAGCTTAACAGATTTTTTGCAAAAGAATTCTTTCAATGAAAATGAAATCCACCTTAACATTAATATTGATGGCCTCCCTCTCTTTTAAAATTCAAAAATGCAGACATGGCCAATATTAATAAATATTAATAAAACTTTCCCTGTGCTAGTAGCTGGTGTTTTTTGTGGAAACAGCAAGCCCGGAGATATTAATAATATTATATTATTATATTTAATAATATTATTAAAATACCTAAATTTATTTATTTCTGATCTAATGTCTGCTGGGTTTTGTTACAAGAATCGTAATTTCGATATAAAAGTGAGAGCTTTTATACGCGATTCTCCTGCAAGAGCTTTTGTCCTTTTTGTAAAAAGTCATAGCGGCTACTTCAGGTGTCTCAAGTGCCACCAACGAGGTGAATACTTTGAAAGTAGAATTGTTTACAAACTTGAAGACAGCAAACCAAGGACAGACGAACAATTTAGAAACAGAATAGATGTGAATCACCACAACATACTGCTTCCACTTAAACTTGAAGAGCTTCCCTTAGATATGATACGTCAATTTCCATTAGACTACATGCATACGGTGTGCTTAGGTGTTGTAAAAAGTCTTTTGAATAGCTGGATCAAAATATGAGATAAACATTACTCTTTATCAAAAGATAATATCGATTCCATGAATAGTAAATTGATGTCTCTGAAAGTTGATATTTGTAGGGAGTTTGCTAGAAAACCAAGAAGTGTTTTGGATATAGATAGGTGGAAGGCGATTGAATTCAGGCAATTTCTGTTTTACACTGGACCCGTGGTTTTAAGAGGAGTATTAACAGTGAGCCGATATGAACATTTCCTTGAACTAAGCATTGCAATCGAATACTGCTTAGTGACAAGTATTGCTTGACCAAAAACACTTGTGCCAAAAATCTTATTCGCAGTTTTATAAGCAAATTGCCAGAGCTTTACGACAAATCCTTTGTAAAATATAATTTGCATTGTTTATCCCATTTGGCAGATGAGGTTATTTTTTACCAAGACAATTTACATTCCTTCAGCGCTTTTAAATATGAAAGTTATTTATGCAAAGTAAAGCGAATGGTTAAAAACGGAACGCAAGTTGAAACTCAGATATCTAATCGATTGGTAGAACAGAGCAACAGTAGCATACGGAAAGGGAACACATCAATGCAAGTTTTGAAAAGATGCTATAGAGGAAATATTTTTTCAATTCAAAATAAGGCCATGTACATATATGTCCATAAATGTTCCAGACAACATTTATATAATGGATTCCAGAGTATACAAAATTGATCATTTCGTGGAAATAAATGAAGTATTTGTTCAATCAAATGAATTGATGCTTTACGATGATTTTTTTTGTATACCATTAAAATCGAGTTTACTAGGCATAAAATATTCGGAATCCCATTTATTTAATGAGGTCTCGAGTAGCCATAAAGTAATAGACATTACTCAAAAAGGTATTATTTTGAATACTTATTCACCAGCTTCGAACATTGTAATTCCCATACTACACCATGAATAACTTGAGCGAGCAATTTTTGAATAGTCAAAAAATGGAATCGTCCACGGAAACAGAACACCAGCCGACTACACTTACTTATACCCAACTATCGTCCCGTAGTGCAAATCCTACCGGTAAGTACAATTTAGTAAAACAATATTTTCAACAATATTAAGAATGTTTAACTTTTACAGATTTACTTCAGTCAATATTTGATGAGCTACGGAAGCTCAACAAAAACGTTAAAGGTATAAAATTAATAATCACCCTGTTATTTTTTAACATAACCAAGTCATATTATTTCAGATCTGAAGGAGCGCTTAATTAAGCTTGAAAAAGACAATGAAAAGGTTCAAACTCGGTTGCTAACCGGGGTTATATCCCAACGAAAACTATCACAAAATATTAGACCCAGTGTGGTACTGCCAACAAAGCCTTTCGCGACAGTTCAGGAGGTTGATAATTTTTTGAATTCTGCAGAACTTTCTGAACAACTGGTAAGAATTACTACTTGATTATCGCCCAAAAAACTATTATTATTTTAATTTATTTTTTCTCTTTTTTATAGAGAGCAGAAACCTCAAATTTTAATGTTTGCGATCCATCCAAATTTGTTCGATTGATGTGGCGAAAAATTTTCTTGGACGAAGTTGCGATGCACTACTCTTGGCAGGGCACAAATACGAAAAAATGTGTTCTGCGTATGGCGATTACAGCTGCAATTTTAAGTAAGTTATATTTCAAATTATTAGTCCAATAAACGTTTGTTTAATTTTCGTTTTTATTACCATTTCAGGCGCTTTCAAAATCAAATTTGCGGTGGACGAAAAACTATTTGGTACTATTTCTAGCAAGTGGTTCCAAACAGCGAGCGATAGGATGAAATACCGTAATAGGAAATTTAAAAACATGATGATAAGTAAATGATTTGCCTATATGTTAAGTACAATGTAAAAAAATTAAAATTACTGTAAATGAATGAAATGAAATAAATTGTTGAATACTAAATACTAATTGTTAAATATTAAATGTTTAATTATGAAATACCGTAATACGAAATTTTAAACAAAATTATAATAATTAATTGATTTGCCTATATGTTAAGTACAATGTAAAAAAAAATTGCAATTATTTTTAAAAATGAATGAAATGAAATGAATTGTTAAATACTAAATACTAGATGTTGAATACTAAATACTAAATGTTAAATAACTCATCTAAAAGAAATGTATGAAGACTGTGAAACCACTAAGCACTCAATACATAGAGGCGTCAAACAGCCAAAAAAAATGGTTTCACAAAAATCTCGACGATCGCGTCCCAGCAACATGCAACCTGCGCGAGTCGAACACGCAACCGAACAGCCGCCTTGAAAATGTATAGAAGTGGTTGCAAGCGAGCTCGCTACGAACGCGCTTCAAACGCACGTCAGTCGGCTGCCGACATTTGAACTGAGAGCACGGACTTATTCGTGTTCTCCGTCCCATGCGCTCGTGTCAGTTTGCTATGCTAGCCAGCGATTTTGATTTTGATTCTCGTTTCAGTTTTCTGTTTGGATGCTGAGTATCGGCGCTCAGCGCACATTGAGAGTCGCGATGTTGATGCTCTCTCTAATTTGCATATATTCCGCAGCCACTAGAATTAAGCAATTACATAAATAGGGTATCAACTTGCGACGTTCGTTGACGTTTGCTCTTAGTCAAAGTTGTTGGGAATTTCTGTTTCGCTTGTGCTTGTATGAAGAGTTCGGCTGTGGCTCGGCCTTTGAGTGATGTTGCTGTCTTTGTCGCTTTGCTTGCTGTTGGGAAGTTCTCACGGTAGTTCGTAGTTTTGCGTTCGCACAGTGGATTCCTTTTGCGTTTTAAGCGCACCTGTTCGATGGTATTGTGTTTTTTTATTTTATGTATACATACATATATTGTAAATAATATATATGGACATATTATATTCATTTTTCAGCATATTTTATTGTTAATAATGTATAGAATAATTAATTTTATTTTTATTTTTTACAACAGTGTGTGCAGTAATGCATATTAAAAATTTTTATTTTTTACAGCAATCTTTAACCCTCTAACGGGCAAACTCGAAATAATGGTCGTACGAAGTTGGGATTTTTTTTGGTGGTAAATATTGTCGACAAAAGCTTAAGTTTTGAATTTCATCCCAAAATATTGATTAGAACGCCCGCCAGGTGGAAAAAACTTTTGACCGTCTACAGACGGTCTTGCCGGGCTGAGCGTAAAAAATCGCTGCGCTGCTTGCGAGTGCACAATTGCGGCCATAAATACTTCTAGTAGAGATATCGTTATGAAATTTTCACCAAAAATCTAAAAAAATAATTTAAATATACTATAAAAAAATTGGCCACATCGGCTGACTATAACCTATAGCTCCCATAGAACCCTCTAACGAGCAAACGGGTAAGAGAGAACGGGTAGGCGAGAGAACGCCTAAGCGCTGCCTAGGAGGCGAGCCGGCTACCCGCTGCATTACTTGTAATGCAGGAGGTATGCTTGGAGAGCCAGCATGGAGACCGGCTAAGCGCTGCCTAGCATCTTATGTATAGAGAGCGGTCGATGTCATCACAGCTGCAGATTGGTGGGTGGGTTTTCTTGGCTCTTTCTTTTTCTCTTTCTCGGTAACTGATAAGAGCCAGCGACTGAGCAGCCTGCAAGCACTATAAATACTGCTGCTGCAAAGCTGCTGATCACAGTGCAGTGAAGTCAAGTGGTTGGGACGTGTCAAGGGCGCTTAAGTGGAGTGGGGAGTGTGCTGATTATGATATTTATTTATTTAGTATAATTTCTAATCGATTAGTTTTTTTTAGATTTTTGGTGAAAATTTCAAACCGATATCTCTACTCGAAGTATTTATGGCCGCGATTGTGCACTCTCAAGCAGCGCAGCGATTTTTCACGCGCAGCCGGCAAGACCGTCTGTAGACGGTCAAAAGTTTTTTCCACCTGGCGGGCGTTCTCATCAATATTTTGGGATGAAATTCAAAACTTAAGCTTTTGTCGACAATATTTACCACAAAAAAAAATCCCAAGTTCGTACGACCATTATTTCGAGTTTGCCCGTTAGAGGGTTAAAGATTGCTGTAAAAAATAAAAATTTTTAATATGCATTACTGCACACACTGTTGTAAAAAATAAAAATAAAATTAATTATTCTATACATTATTAACAATAAAATATGCTGAAAAATGAATATAATATGTCCATATATATTATTTACAATATATGTATGTATACATAAAATAAAAAAACACAATACCATCGAACAGGTGCGCTTAAAACGCAAAAGGAATCCACTGTGCGAACGCAAAACTACGAACTACCGTGAGAACTTCCCAACAGCAAGCAAAGCGACAAAGACAGCAACATCACTCAAAGGCCGAGCCACAGCCGAACTCTTCATACAAGCACAAGCGAAACAGAAATTCCCAACAACTTTGACTAAGAGCAAACGTCAACGAACGTCGCAAGTTGATACCCTATTCATGTAATTGCTTAATTCTAGTGGCTGCGGAATATATGCAAATTAGAGAGAGCATCAACATCGCGACTCTCAATGTGCGCTGAGCGCCGATGCTCAGCATCCAAACAGAAAACTGAAACGAGAATCAAAATCAAAATCGCTGGCTAGCATAGCAAACTGACACGAGCGCATGGGACGGAGAACACGAATAAGTCCGTGCTCTCAGTTCAAATGTCGGCAGCCGACTGACGTGCGTTTGAAGCGCGTTCGTAGCGAGCTCGCTTGCAACCACTTCTATACATTTTCAAGGCGGCTGTTCGGTTGCGTGTTCGACTCGCGCAGGTTGCATGTTGCTGGGACGCGATCGTCGAGATTTTTGTGAAACCATTTTTTTGGCTGTTTGACGCCTCTATGTATTGAGTGCTTAGTGATTAAACTGTTTGAATTCACTTTTTGTTTGGCTTAAATATAACGGTACTCTTTAAGAATAGGTGCAAAAGACAGAGCATAAAATTTATTTGTCAATGCAGCCCAGTGCTGCCAGATTTTTTAGGCCAGAAGTGGCTAAAATTGACGAAAAAAGTGGCTAAAAATGGCTAAATGGTTTTTTCAAGTATTATTAGTTGAAATACGACAAAATTTGAGGAAAAAGCAAAACAAAAAAAAAAAAAAGGTCTTTCTTCACACAATTTGAAGGCACTTACACGAGTAAAGTAGTAAAATCTAGTCCCAATTTGGTTAAACGCAGCATTATCAAACCGAAAATTGTGTTCAAAAGTGCAAATCAAAGAAATGGCTAAAAGTGGCTAAATGAAACCAAAAAGTAGCTAGATTTGTGGTGATAGCATTTTCGAAAAAAAAGTGGCTAACCCGATCAAAAAGTGGCTAGATCTAGCCACAAAGTGGCTAAATTGGCAGCCCTGATGCAGCCTCAATACCTTACAAGTGAACATCGTGAATAAAAGTCAAAAACCATAATAAAAATCAATTGTTTGAATAATGGAAACATTTAATATTGTAAAGAAAGGTATTAATTAACATTTTTGCATAATTTGCAAGTACTCAGCGTGTTGTGTTTATTGTATTTATTATATGTAATAAATGTGCCTTTTGCAGTGCTAATTCGTGTTTAAACTTA
>JAWNNJ010000919.1:0-59703 GCA_035045125.1 Hypselothyrea guttata
AACTATATAAGCGAACGGTGTCCTTAGGAACTGTTCGTTATAGTTTGAATTAAAGGACAAAATCTTTAAATTGAACAACGATGAACAACCCTAGAGATAGACTCCATATATCGCTAGTTCTTTTTGCGATAGTCGCGATGTTCGTCCCTGACCAGTTCAGTGAACTAATTCCTTATCGCATTCGGAAACTTATCGATGCCGATTGCCGTCGCCAGGTGAACAATCGATGCTAACATTACGTAGACGAATATAAACAACGCAAATGGCGCGTAGCAAAATTTGGAAATATTACGACAAAATAGATCTACAAACGGCACAATGCGTGCTGTGCGAGAAGATAATAAAGACATGCGGCAATACGTCGAACCTCATGAAGCACATGAAGACCCATCCACAGATGTGAGTCAATTGCCAGAGATGCAGCGTCTCTACCGAGGCGTCCAATTGTTTAGTGTAATGTAATTTGTGTAAAATGTTTATTGTTTATTATTATTACAGCAATGTGAACGATCACGATTCGGTTGTGGTGCGTGGCATGCTGAAACGTTCGCCACAAAAGCTGAAGACGCGCAACAAAAAGCTGTTCCACCTGAAGAAGGCGGAAACAAAGCAGGAACTCGAGTCGGTGTTGGATGCGAGCCTCATTGAGTTGGTGGACGCGGAGCCGAACGCAACCGTCGACAGCGTCGTCAACGAGGTGGAAACCTACGTGAACTGGACCACAGCGGATGCTGAATCCGCCACGGAGACTGTGAGCGCGGGGGACATTATAGAATTTGAGCCAAAGGTGGAGCAGGAGGATGTGGAGTCCAGAGTAAGGGAGGCGGACGCCAGAAGCCACACGCTGGACGCTCTGGCGTATTTTGTATGCCGGGATCAGCATCCGCCCAGTCTGCTGCAGGGCGAAGGCTTCAAGCGGCTGGCCAAAGCTTTTTGCCCCGCCTACGAGCTGCCCAGCGTGGAGCGTCTAGGAGCACACATTGCCACCAAGGCGCAGGAGCAGACGTCCCAACTGCGTCTGGCGTTTGCCCGCCTGCCCAGCATGTCGCTCAGCTGCGCCATCTCAGAGGGCGAGCAGCTCAGCTACCTGGAGGTGGCCGCTCACTACCACGAGGGCCTCCAGAGGCGTTCCCGCACGCTTTCCGTGCAACTGCTGCCCCAGCAGTACAATGCCAACCATATCGTGGAGCGCTTGGAGCGCGTCTGCCAGAGATTCGACCTGAACAAAGCCAAGATCAACTGCATCGTCAGCCGCAAGACGCAGCTGCTGGAGTCGGCAGCCGCCAGCTTTCTGGGCGAGCAGCGGCATATGCCATGCTTTGG
The DNA here is from genome assembly GCA_035045125.1 of Hypselothyrea guttata. Classification (NCBI taxonomy): domain Eukaryota; kingdom Metazoa; phylum Arthropoda; class Insecta; order Diptera; family Drosophilidae; genus Hypselothyrea; species Hypselothyrea guttata. The sequence goes on from JAWNNJ010000919.1 coordinate 1,324, forward strand.
CCATGTGCTGCAGACGCTGTTTGAATCCGTGCTGCAGCATCCGGAGTGGAATTGCCTCACGGAAAAGGTGCGACGGCGTCAGCAGCAGCAGCAGCAGGAGCTGCTCCGAAGTCCGCTCGGCGGCTATGAGATGCTGCTACGTTACGTGCGGCATGCCACCAAATCGGAGGCGTCTCCGGCGCTCAGTGCCAGCGAGCTGGAGCTGGCGGTGGATCTGCTCAATGTGCTGGCTCCGTTGGCCAGCGCCATGCGTCAACTGTGTGGCACGGATCGCAGGTTTTATCTGGCTGCCAGCCAGGTGCTGCCGATTGCGTACACCGTGCTCAACGAGCTGAAGCATTCGGAGTACACGGATCAGTCGCGTCATCAGGTCTCCTACGATATACGTATGTCGCTCATCAATCAGCTGGAGGAGCGCTTCACCGAACTGGAGGAGAACTTGCAGACGGCCATGTCGTGTCTGCTGGATCCGCGCTTCCGGAACATGCCCTTCCAGAACAGCACCCTGCTGGCCAAATACATGACGCATCTCTACGAGCTGTACGAGGACAAGGCCGAGACGGACAGAGATGGAGGCGGAATCGTAGTTCCCGATGAAGCCACAGCGGATGGCTTCGATATCTGGACGGCGTACAGGGCCATTTCGCACGAGCGACAAAAGGACATTACGGCGAACAGCCCAAATGATCATCAGGATGAAATATCCAACTATTTTTGTACGACTATCAGCAGCCTGCAGGCCGAACCCCTGATGCTCTGGAGGGATCTCGTGCAGTTCCATCCGTTTCTGCACAGCGTGGCCAAGAAGTTCCTGCACATTCCTGCCTCAGCGGTGCCCGCTGCTCGGCTGTTCACAGAGGTGGGTGCCGACGTCAGGGCCCAACATGACAAACTGCTGGGCGATCATATGAACAATATGTGCTTCATGGCCGATTGTACGCAGGCAGAGTGGCAGTTATAGTATACATATATGTACATGTGAATTTGCATAATTTACATTATTTAATTCATCAATAACCTAAGGCAAATGTGTACAATTTCAGATCCTATTATGATTTAAATAAATCTTCAGAATATTTTGCATTCAGTATTTTATCGATTGTCTGCCGTCGATAGCACCACTGCGTACAATCAGTGCCGCCAACTTAGCTATTTTCACGTCAAATGCAGCTATTGTAGTTGTTTTAATAGTAATTAGGACTAAATATATACAATTATATAACCCTATGGTAGAAGTTTTTATGTTCTAAAATATTTTCAAAATAAATTAATGATATTTATACAAAATCTTTAATAAATCATAATTCTCTTATTCATTGACATTAATTACATTTATATTAATTTACAGAATTGGTAGATATTAATCATCTCTACAGTTCGTAGATGGCGGAATTTACGTAGATAGATTTGTAGGTCTTTAATTGGTCAATGTATTCTATTTATGGTCATTGTCTGCGCGTGAAAGTGATAAAAAAACGTTTTTACCCCGCTTCAGGCACAAACAGCCAGATCTGGCGGAAAAAATGCGAATTTGTCAACAGTGGCTGTGACTCAGGAGCGATAGTTGACAACACTGCGTGCGATGCTTGCACGGTCTGGCAACGCCTGTGCAGCACTGATGACGTTTTTTCACGCATTGTATTTTTGTTAAGCATATTTAATGTGAAAAATTTGGAGAAACAACAATTGCAAATATGCAAACGCATGCCACACTTAACACAGACTTTGGCTGCCGCGCGTAGCAACAGAAACACGGCTGCAACAACAAGCAACACACACAGCAAACGCACGCAGCAGCAGCGCGAAAGTTGGCCACAACAACACGTAAAAAACTAATACAATTAGCTGAGAGTAAAAAACGAGCAGCGAAAAGGCGAACGCGATAAAAAACGACCTTGGCGCTGCATGCTGTTGTTAACAATATGCACAGTAACTGCACGAAGACCAAGGAAATGTTTATCGTGCGTGCTCTAGAGAAGATCCTTGCCGACAAGGACATACGGCGCTCCCATCATTCGCAGCTAAAAAAGTGCTGCGACACGGCCCTGGAGCAGATCAAGGCGGAGCTGATCAGCGCCGGACAGATCGCGGAGGGCAATGAGCTGCCGTGTGCGGCGCTGCCGCTGCCCAAGAACGATGCGGCCAGCATTATCAATGCGGAAACCTATTTCCTGCCCTTCGAACTGGCCTGCAAGAGCCGCTCCCCCCGCATCGTCGTCACCGCCCTGGACTGCCTGCAGAAGCTGATCGCCTACGGGCATCTGACGGGCGCCATACAGGACTCGGCCAATCCGGGCCATTTGCTCATCGATCGCATCGTCATCACCATCTACGGCTGCTTCAACGGCCCCCAGACGGACGAGGGCGTGCAGCTGCAGATCATCAAGGCCCTGCTCACCGTCGTCACCTCGCAGCACGTCGAGATCCACGAGTTCACGCTGCTCCAGGCGGTGCGCACCTGCTACGACATCTACCTGTCCAGCAGGAACCTGGTCAACCAGACCACGGCGCGCGCCACATTGACCCAAATGCTCAACGTGATCTTTGCGCGCATGGAGAACCAGGTGTACGAAGTACCCCCAACGACCACGCCCACTGCGGTTAATGGAAATGCAAACGGAAATGGAAATTCGAGCAGCACGGAAAGCAACGCAGAGGAAGGGGCAGCGGAGGCGGCGGACAGCGACGAGGCAATTGCATCAGAGCTGCTGGCTGAGATAATCACAGGTGAGTAATCGAGCAATCGAGCCCCTTTTCACGAATGTCGATATCAAAAATTGCCGAAATATCGATAAATGGCATGATCGAGTGTCAATAAAAGCAGCGTTGTCAGTTTTCAATAAAAAATTAAACGGAAATGACACGGAACACAAGAAAAATATATGTACGGGGCAGATCAGTCAGACGTTACCGACAGTAGGAGATTTTGCACTTACAAACACAATCGAAGGCACACATACTAAGCTACGGGGGTATACAAGGCATACCACCCCCTCTCTGCCTAGTGTGGCAAATTGTCTGTGGCATATGTTCGCTGTTCGCCGATCGAAATCACAGCAAATCAATAGCTTTAAAAATTGTGGCTCCAGTTCCCTTTTGCGATTTGCGTGAAAAGGGGAGGAGGTATCCAAAATCTACAACAAACTCGTTCTGCTTACTGACTGGGAAAACCTAAATGCCGAATATGGTGTCTCTGCCTCTTATAGCTGCTGAGATCTAGATGTTCATACAGACGAACATACGGACAGACGGACATGGCTATATCGACTCGGCTTGTCGTCACATTTCCCCTTTGCATTAAGTTAATAGACCCTTTTTACTTTTTTAAAGTAAAGGGTCTAAAAAGTGCGTTTCGAGATAAGCGCGTTTAAAGTTTTGAAGCGCAGTGCATCTCCATACAAAGCGTAGCGACATATTCTCTTCTCACGCTGTGTGTATTTATAGGATTGATAGGATGATAGGATGAAATTTTGACACAAGCTAGATTAATAACCAACGAACATTACAGCATCATTAACTCAAAAATCGGGTTTTTTGAGTTATGACACTCTTCTTGTATAAAAGCGATATATAAATTTTCTTTTGAAATTGAAATATATTTACAATATTCTCTCTTTCAGCTGCATTCAATGAGGCAATGAAGGAACAGAATCAGGATCCGGATCTAGCCGAAGCGGAGCCCTCTGTCAACGGCAATGGTTCCTTGGATTCATCGCACTCGGATCACGACAGCGTTGAGCTGCACAGCGAGAACGATGCGATTGTAACGGCCAAGTTTACGCACATCTTGCAGAAGGATGCGTTTCTCGTGTTCCGAGCACTGTGCAAGCTGTCAATGAAACCGCTGCCCGAGGGCCATCCTGATCCCAAGTCGCATGAGCTGCGATCGAAGGTATTATCGCTGCATCTGCTGCTGTTGATACTGCAGAACGCCGGTCCCGTCTTCCGCTCCAACGAGATGTTCATCATGGCCATCAAGCAGTATCTGTGCGTGGCGTTGTCCAACAATGGCGTCAGTTTGGTGGCCGAAGTGTTTGAGCTATCGCTGTCCATATTCGTGGCGCTCTTATCCAACTTTAAGGTGCATCTGAAGCGCCAAATTGAGGTCTTCTTCAAGGAGATATTTCTGAATATCCTGGAGGCCAGTTCGAGTTCCTTCGAACACAAGTGGATGGTCATACAGGCGTTGACCCGCATCTGTGCCGATGCCCAGTCCGTGGTGGACATTTATGTGAATTACGATTGTGACTTTTCGGCGGCCAATTTATTCGAGCGTCTGGTCAACGATCTGTCCAAGATTGCGCAGGGGCGACAGGCGCTGGAGCTGGGCGCCAATCCCATGCAGGAGAAATCAATGCGTATACGAGGCCTGGAATGCCTTGTGTCCATACTGAAGTGCATGGTGGAATGGAGCAAGGATCTCTACGTGAATCCCAACATGCCTGCACCAGCCTTACAGGTAATTATATCTTAAAATGTTTGTAAACCAATTGGATATTAACTGCTGCCCTTGCAGGTGCAGTCGATACAATCCCCCTCACAGGAGACAACCCAAGTGGGCGACAATGTGGACTCGCTGTCTGCCCACAACTCTAGCCTGCGCTCCACCCACGGTGGCTCTAGTCACAGCCTTAACTCGTACGGCAGCGTGAAGAATCAGGAGCTGTTGGATCTGCCCGAGGCGCTGGAGGAGCGCAAGATGCGCAAGGAGGTGATGGAGACGGGCATTGAGCTCTTCAATCGCAAGCCCAAGAAGGGCGTGCAGTTTTTGCAGGAGAAACAGCTGCTGGGCAGCACGTGTCAGGACATTGCGCGTTGGCTGCACGACGACGAGCGTCTGGATAAGACCGTAATTGGCAATTATCTGGGGGAGAACGACGATCACTCCAAGGAGGTGATGTGCGCCTACATTGATGCCTTTGACTTTCGTCAGCTGGAAGTTGTGGCTGCGCTGCGCATACTTCTCGAGGAGTTCCGTCTGCCCGGCGAGGCGCAGAAGATCGATCGGCTGATGGAGAAATTCGCCAGCAGATATTGTGAATGCAATCCGCAGAATCAGCTGTTCCAAAGTGCGGACACGGTCTATGTGCTGGCCTTTAGTATCATAATGCTGACAACTGATCTGCACTCGCCGCAGGTGAAGCACAAAATGACCAAGGAGCAATATATCAAAATGAATCGTGGCATCAGCGATAGCAAGGATGATCTGCCCGAGGAGTATCTGTCGTCGATTTATGATGAGATCGCAGAGCACGAGATCAAAATGAAGAACAACACAACAATGCTAACGGCAGCGAAGCCCGCCGGCAAACAGGCTTTCATTACGGAGAAGCGACGCAAGCTGCTTTGGAACATTGAGATGGAGGTGATCTCGCTGACGGCCACCAACCTGATGCAGTCCGTTTCGCATGTGAAATCGCCTTTCACATCAGCCAAGCACCTGGAGCACGTGCGTCCCATGTTCAAAATGGCCTGGACACCGTTTCTGGCCGCATTCTCGGTGGGTCTGCAGGACTGCGATGATCCAGAGATTGCCACGCTCTGCCTGGATGGCATACGCTGCGCCATTCGAATCGCCTGCATCTTTCACATGTCCCTGGAACGGGATGCCTACGTTCAGGCCCTGGCACGCTTCACGCTGCTCAACGCCAATTCGCCCATCAACGAAATGAAGGCCAAGAACATTGACACAATCAAAACCCTCATAATGGTCGCCCACACCGATGGCAATTATCTGGGCAGCAGCTGGTTGGACATTGTCAAATGCATAAGCCAGCTGGAGCTGGCGCAATTAATTGGCACCGGCGTACGGCCGCAGTTCCTCTCGGGCGCCCAGACCACGCTCAAGGATACCCTCAATCCCAGTGTCAAGGAGCACATCGGGGAGACGAGCAGCCAGAGCGTTGTGGTTGCCGTCGATCGCATCTTTACCGGCTCCATGCGTCTGGATGGCGATGCCATTGTGGACTTCGTCAAGGCTCTGTGCCACGTGTCCGTGGATGAGCTGCAGCAGACGCAGCCACGCATGTTCTCGCTGCAGAAGATCGTCGAGATTAGCTACTACAACATGGAGCGCATACGTTTGCAATGGTCTCGCATCTGGCAGGTGCTCGGAGATCACTTCAACACCGTGGGCTGCAATAGCAACGAGGAGATCGCCTTCTTCGCACTGGACTCGCTGCGTCAGCTGTCCATGAAGTTCATGGAGAAGGGCGAGTTCAGCAACTTCCGTTTCCAAAAGGATTTCCTGCGTCCCTTCGAGCACATCATGAAGAAGAACAACTCGCCCGCCATACGGGACATGGTGGTGCGCTGCATAGCTCAAATGGTTAACTCACAGGTAGGCCATAATCTATAATCTGCAACCATCTTGTGCACAAGAACAAATTTGATTTCATGGTCGTCTTAAGTATCGAATTCGGATATATTTGTATTCTACGATGCTCTATCTCTATTCTCTAATACCCTATCTCGGCCTCTGTCGATACACCGATGGAGAAAGTGAGTGTATGACTTCGGTATTTGCCTCAGGGTCGATCATTATAATTGGACTCTCTCTCTCAAATCAGTATCAGATGTGCCATTATTTATGTGCACACTGAACAAAATAAATGAGAGCTGTGTGTAACAGGCAGAAGGAAGCGTGGTAGACCCCACAAAGTATATATATTCTGACTCAGGACGACGAGCTGAGTTGATATAGCCATGTCCGTCTGTCCGTCTGTCTGTATGAACACCTAGATCTCAGCAACTAAAAGAGATAGAGACACGACCTTTCCGGATTTAGGTAGTCAGCTAATGCAAGCAGATCTAGTTTGTTTTAAACTTTTGATATCTCGCCTCCTTCATCCGCGAATCATCAAAAATCTCGAAAACTATAAACGCCACAGCAGCCACAATAATACCGCTACAGACTTGTAATTTGGCATGTACGTAGCCTAAGGTATTCTTCACCGATGATATTAATTTATTTATGATTTGAATAGGAAATAGCGAAGATATGCAAGAGACAATTTTTTTCAAAATGCATGTATGTGCCACTGCGGCCACAATAATAAAGCTACAGACTTGTAATTTACCATGTACGTAGCCTATTGAATTATCCATCGATGCTGTAAATTACATTACAAACGGAGAAGAAACAGCGAAGTTATACAGCAGTAAATTGTTTTATAAATGTATGTAAGCGCCACTACAGCCACAGTTTAAAAGCTATAGACTTGGGATTTGGCATGTACGCAGCCTATGGCATTATCCATCAACGCTGTGAATTATATTACCAACGGAAAAGAAACAGCAAAGATAGGGCAGACAGAGAAGCCACCTAGATCTTGCAAACTATAAGAGCTAGAAGTACCATTTTTTGGTATTTATGTTCTCCTATGCAACCATCAGATCAAGTTAGTATGGGTTTTTTGATAACTCCTCTCATTCCTCTGCTATCCGAAAAACCAATTTAGCAACAGTTTGCAGTTTTAAAGCTAAAGATTTGGGATGTGGCATGTACGTAGACTATGACAATTCCCATCGATGATGTGAATTACATTACGATCGAATAAGAAACAGCGAAGAAAACACAAAGTACAGGGTCTCCTACAGTCGGTTGCGTCCGACTGTAGCTCCGTCCTTACTGGTTTATTATTGAAAATATAGATGGACAAAATATAGATGTATTTTTATAACCCCAATAATTAAATGACATAATATTGAGAGACATTATAATAGTTGATTAAAAATTATTTCAGCTTTCGCTTCTCGCTTAATAGAAGCCTATTATTATTTTTTTTTTTTTGGTTTATTTGGACACTTTGACCACAGATTTGATCTTTTGTCTAGACCTTGCTTGTGGGCTTATGGAGATCTCTGAATGTTTATATTGAGACTTTTTAAGTAGTAGTATTTATGAGTAGGGTTTTATTTTATTTAGTTTGCCAACTGTGTAAAGCATAAGTATATTTTTTTCACTCACAGAAATGCATTTATATCGCAGCATTTATATTCCAAACACTAATTTGATGAAAATAAATTGTTTTTACAGGCGCACAATATACGCTCGGGTTGGAAGAACATATTCTCCATATTCCATTTGGCCGCCGGCGATCATGAGGAGCCGATTGTGGAGCTGGCGTTCCAGACAACGGGCAAGATCATAGGCGAGCTCTACAGGAGACAGTTTGCAGTGATGGTGGACTCCTTCCAGGATGCGGTCAAGTGCCTGTCGGAGTTCGCCTGCAATGCCCGCTTCCCGGACACCAGCATGGAAGCCATACGCCTGGTGAGGAACTGCGCCCAATGCGTGCACGATGCTCCGCAGCTGTTTGCCGAGCATGCTGGCATGGAGAACGACGCTTCGGTGGCGGAGGAGGATCGTGTTTGGGTGCGTGGCTGGTTCCCCATGCTCTTCTCGCTCTCCTGCGTTGTGAATCGCTGCAAATTGGATGTGCGTACGCGCGGCCTGACGGTGCTGTTTGAGATTGTGAAGACGCACGGCGATAGCTTCAAGCCCAACTGGTGGAAGGATCTGTTCAATGTGATCTTCCGCATCTTTGACAACATGAAGCTGCCGGAACACGTCACCGAGAAATCCGAATGGATGACAACCACGTGCAATCATGCGCTCTATGCCATCATCGATGTCTTCACCCAATACTTTGATGTGCTGGGCCATCTGCTGCTCGACGAGCTCTTCGCCCAGCTGCATTGGTGCGTGCAGCAGAATAACGAGCAGCTGGCGCGCTCCGGCACCAACTGCCTGGAGAATCTGGTCATCTCGAACGGGTTCAAGTTCAACGAGGTCACTTGGGACAAGACCTGCCAGTGCATATTGGATATATTCAATGCCACGCTGCCCAAGGAGCTGCTCACCTGGCGGCCCAACAAGGCCAACGAGCAGCAGCAGCAGCTGCAACAACAGCTGCCACGTCGCGCCTCCACACCACATTCCAATCCGCAAGAGGCTCCAGTTATGGCCCTGGCCCACAATCACTTTGAGGCGCTGCACATCAAGTGCGTGGTGCAGCTGGAGCTCATCCAGACAATGGACAATATTGTATTCTTTCCGGCCACGTCGCGCAAGGAAGACGCCGAGACGCTGGCCCAAGCGGCTGCTGACTTGAGTGGCAATCGCAGTGCAGGACAATCGCAGCAGTTCCAGCTGGACTGCCAGCGTGAGGAGCAGGGCATGTATGGTTATCTGCGCACGCGACAGCTCTTCACCCTAGCCGAGTGCCTGATGCAGTCGCATCGGTTTGCCAAGCGCTTCAACCAGGATCACGATCAGCGCAACCTGCTCTGGCGTGCCGGATTCAAGGGCTCCGTCAAGCCCAATCTGCTCAAGCAGGAGACCGCCTCGTTGGCCTGTGTGCTGCGCATCTTCTTCAAGATGTACGGCGACGAGAACAGACGCAGTGACTGGCCCGGCATCGAGCAGGAGCTGGTGCAGGTCTGCAAGGAAGCCCTCGGCTACTACCTCAGCCTGCAGAGCGAGGCGCATCGGGATGCCTGGACATCGCTGCTGCTGCTCATACTAACCCGGCTGCTGAAGATGTCGGATGACAGGGTAAGTGTGACCTTTAATAACCCGGCTCGAGGTTTGATACCCGATTCTGAAGTGAAAATTATCTATGTATGCGTTATCCAGATATCGGGGCATATATCTTTTTTTTTCCATTTTTCTCAATGGTGGTTGAAAATATTGGCATTTATTATTGGTTCAAATAAAAGATAAAAGTTGTTTCCACATTTACTTAATACAACTAAAAGTATTTTTATAGTTGTTTTTTATTTATTTATTAGTAGATATGCTATTTTTTTTGTATATTCCATGGGAATATTGGTTATATTATATTATATAGTATAGTTTTTTCTTTTTTTTTTATACGAGGTAATACCTTTTTTAAACAAAAAGTATGAATATACTGTTGCCCTCTTTTAGGCTGAAATACTTTTTACTATGGAAACATTTATGGAGTATTTTTGCTATAACAAATTATTAAATTCCTCAAATATATAATATATTTTTAATGTTGCCAAAATTTACGTTTAAATTGTAAAATTAAAATTAAATAAAAACTAATTAAAATAAAATTTAAAGTAAATTTGTACAAAAAAAAACAACTTGCAGCGGATTAATATTTAGATCTAATAATACTCTTTTTTGCACTCACCATTTAAAAAATAAATATCGTTCGATATCTGGAAACAATTCAATGATATCCGTACAATTAAAAAAGATCTTTTTTTGCCGACTTGTGTAATCAAAAGATTGATATATTCTACAAATATTTGTGTTTATCTTACAGTTCGCCACACACGTGTCCAACTATTACGGCCTGCTGTGCGAGATGATGTGCTTTGACTTGAAGCTCGAACTGAGAAGTGTCCTTAGACGCGTATTTATGCGCATCGGTCCAGTATTCAACATTGTGAACACGAATGTTAATGCGAACGTGAATATGAATATGAATATGAGTGTTAAATAGTCAAGGCGCATCTTGCATCAGCCACGCTTTGGTGCGATGACGTAGCCATTTGGAAAAGGCGTATGTTCCTCCAGATTCCCGGATTAGTTTAATGCATATAGAACCATATTAATATCTTGGCTTTGTTGTTATGTTGTTTATGTTTGTACCCCGCCCCCCAATTGGCCCCATTACGCAGAGTTAACACATATATTTTTATTACATATATATATATATTTATATACATAAATACAGCTGCAAATGCAATTCAAAGTTCGATAGGTTTAACATGAGATGTTGTTGTTTTATATTAATGTTTAAGGCGTAAGGCTTTAATAATGTATTGTGTATGTGTGTAACGGTTAGTTAATATTCTTTCAGATTATTATTTTAAAACTGGCAAAAAGAAAAAAATCTTTGGTGTAACCATTTATTTGATTATGATTCAACCAATCAATTGTATCTTCTATGATTATTATTATGTAGCATAAATAAACCTTAAATTTGAATATGCTATAAATTAGCCTGTATATTGCTAGCTCTAATTTAAATCAAATTATAAATATCAAATATATCTATTGCAAAAATAAATTGAAGAATTTGTATTCAATAAAGGTATATAGGTATAAAGGTATGCAAACCTAATCGGTTTGGTATTGGTATATTGGTATATTAACCAAACTTTTTGGATCAATTCAATATGTTTTAATCAATTGTATAGGTCACTGGAAATCATCATCGTAGTTTTTTGAACCCGACGAACCCGAACCGGAACCCAAACGTGGAAGATGTTGAACCATATATTTTCGAACTAAAACCCTTTATCAAATAGGGTTCGAACCAGTATTTTAGATCTCTGGCAATTTTTGTACGAGCTTGCAGCCATGATTTCTATTTAATCATTTGCTTTCCATTGGAGCCTATCGCGTTTCTAGCATTATTGCAAATGATCTTTGGGTGCGGATTTATAGCATTTTTATGATGCCTATGTTGTGTGCGACGCATTTATTATAATAAATAAAAACACTTAAGAAGCACTAAGAAGAAGAGTCTTCAGACACACTTCCAAGTTGAGAGGAAGGCACCAAGTGCGAGAGGATTGTATAAATTTGTATTTTGTGGCACTTTTGAATGAATTCGTTTAATAAATCACGAGCCAGTTTCGGAATTTATTTTTAAATTCTAATAAAAATAAAAATGTATTTAATTTGCTTTCTGCAAAGTCCGTGCCGACTTATGTATGTATTCCGAGTGTATTGTTTAGTATTTTAATAGCTCATGTGGAGCGTACGATTTGCTGCTCGAAAATCAAATTGAGATGCCTGTGAAAAACAATTTCTTAATTCAAATTTAGATTCATATGATGTTTGTTCGTCTCGTCTTTATTATTTCTTAAACAATTTGATTAACACGCAGCTCTGACTAATAACAAAACCAATATAACGATGGAATGACGTTCGAATGTTCGTATTTTGGGGAAAGTTTCTGGGAGGAGCCACAAATACTGCATACAAGTTTGTTTTCCTTTCGTGTATGAACTTAAAATTCTAGGATAGATGTTAATAGATCTTGTTAATATGTCAATTTCAGAGTAAACTTAATCATCCTCTCACTTTACGACGCCCATAACGAATGTCGATCTCTTGATATCATCACATTTCGATACGTGCTAATTGTTAGTCAATGATTGTTTTTGTTTACCAACAAATGCTTAAATTTAAACCGACCTAAGCTGGTAATTCGAATGACATAAAATGAAATAAAATAATTAAAACTTGCCATGGGTATTATTGTTTATCATACTGTGATCTCTGCTCTAGTTAAAAGATTTAAGAGATAATTCCAGAACAATTCTGAAAGCCTAAACATGTCGCAAACTCTCGGAGATAAATGAATAGCAAACAAATAAAGACAGTAGTGCGGGATTTTGGACATGTAAATAAGGCCAGATGCTGTTTTGACTCTTTGCTGTTATCAACACAAACAAACAAACAAATAAATAAAATAATAATGCGTCCATGAGAGAGTTCACGATCTGCCCATACTTTGCCTTGAACTCTCTGTCTAAACGGTTAAAATTATTTATTGAAAGTTTTGCGCTCAGAATTAAGTCTAAATTATATTAAATTAACTTCCTAGAGAGTCGCCATTTCCGATTATGTTGCCTGACCTTCGCTGAGAGAGCAAATATTCGTATCGAAATAGGTTTTCCTTTTCAAAAGTTGTAATTTGTATTGTATTGTGCAATTTTATTGCTATTGCAATTACGGAAACGCTCTAAAGTTATACAGCAGCCGTAGGTAGTCTCCTCACGTGAGAGAATCGCAAATAATAACAGAGATAAAACTGCCCAGAGTGTGCAAAGTGCAAATATACAACAATAACAAAAAACATATGTATATATTGTCGCTATTCTTAATTGAAAAATAAGCCAATGGAATTGAATCTTAAACAAACAGTTGAAAAAACCGGAGAAAAACATTGTTTCGCACGCTTAAATTAATTGCGCATACGCAGCGTGCAACGGTATGGACCCTTATACAATCGTGTTACGGCAATCAGCATGATTATATAGAGATTTATCATATGAGCAGAGAACCAGAAATATTGTGAAAATTGTACAAAATTTCAATTAGCGGCAAATTTGGTTTAACTCGCTAAACTGTGCCCTGGCAACGGACCATAAACAGAACAAATGCAATCGTGTCGATCCAAAATTTCCATCCCCTCATCACAAATGCGAGTGCTGCAGTCGAGTGGTTTGAGTTAAAGCAGAACATGCAATAAAATAGAAAGAGAAGTATTAATTTGAACAATTTATAAAGCCACAAATAAAATTATTAATACATTCAATTAATATGCACAATCAGAAATTAATTCAAATTATAATTGAAGTGAATAGTATCTGACTGAATTTATTAATTTGAATAATTTACATAGTCAAAAATTAAATTATTAATTTGTAATTCATTCACAGTCTCAAATTAATTTCTTTAATGTTTATAATTTTCATAGAAATGAATTTTATTTTATATTATCAATTGTTAATAATTAGCGTTCAGTGTTATTTAATTTAAATAATTTACAACATTATAATTTGTATTAATTATATTTACAAAGTAAGTAATAAAATATTTATTATATTAACAAAAAAACATTCGAAGATCTATTTATTTATTGCATTCAATAAATTGCATAGTCAGTCATAATCAATGAAATTATTTATTGATTAATTATATAGTCAGATATAATATAATTAATATAAAAAATCAATTAGGAAAAATTAATAGAATATAATTTTAAAATTTGAATTATTTCACACGCCTTGCGTACCTTTAAAGAGCATTTCTAATTTTTCCAGCCACGCTTTTCCAATAGAACGAGATTAACATGTCGACGTTCGGCTTTCTAGTAACCGTGTGCGGTTAAGCGCGCGATCGTGATCACGCAACAACAACAACGAAAACAACGAAAAAACAATGCACTAAAGTTCAACAATAATTTAAACCTGTGTCTATGTTGTTGTATAGACAATGTACTGTGGAACCGTAGAGGGAATTTTGCCACAATTACTGGCATCGATAACAGCGACGATAACTAATTTATATCGATCGTGAGCAGTAACAATTTGTAGATATTGCGTATACGCACCATATTACGCCACACTGCTTTAAGCAATTAACGTTTTAGCGGGTAGAGCGAAGGCGGGACACAGGGCGGGGCTATTGAACTGTCAACAGTTGTTTTAACACCCCGCTTCGTCTCTCAGCAGCGGGGAGCGGAAGGTGGGGAGGTTAAACAGTAGTTTAGCTCAGGCAATTGTCGCGCTCTCTTTAGTCTGGCGCTCGTTCCCGCTCACGTTATTTACGCTCGCTATCAGTGTTGACAATTTTTATCGAGAAAAAAAACTGTTTTTGACAGCAAGCTCCAAAAAAATGCCAGAAAATTGCTTAGTTATACTTTAAATTGAAGGTGTTATCTATCAAAATAATGACAACAGTCCCATATTTGTTTCTTATTTTATCATAAATATTGTAAAATTTATGGAAAAGCTGTCAAAAGTCTTAATTATTTTTGAAAAAGCTTTTGTTCCCGATTTCCGCAGTTTCACAAATCTACTAGCAAAAGCTCTTCAAAAACCTGCAGATCTGGCGGGAAAAAAGCGTAGTTGACAACAGTGCTCGCCATTCCGCTCTCCATTTCTCTCACTCTCTGCTTTTGCAGTCTGCTTAGGTGCGTGTTTTTTCTTTTTTGTTTTGTTTTGTTTTGTGCTTTTCAGCTGGCGCAACGGCTTCGATATGAGCGACGCTACATCGGGTCGAGCAGTCTACGGCCAGCGGACTAACTAAACAGACGCGCTCCCATTCATTCCCAGTTCCCAATTGCAACTCCCGGTTGTCTTCTTGATAAAAACCGAGACGTAAAACAATCATCACGCGAGTGAAGTGCCGTAAATTGAAGTAATTCAAGGAAAGTTACTGAAGATCAATTCCAAGATGAGCCACCACTGGGGTTATACCGAAGAGAATGGTAAGCTATAGCCAAGATAGCTAGAGTTTTATATGGATTTATTATTTGGTTTTTCGTTTTATGATATTTCTTGTCTTATAATTTATCGGTTTTTTGTTTTGATAGTTTTGTTTTCGGTTTTTTTAATGTATTACATGTGTTTTTCAGTTTTTGTTTTGATATTTCCATGCTGCCTCTGTTTTATCTGATTTATTTATTTATTTAATGACAGTTTTCAGACGTGGTTTGGTTTGCTTTTTATTTATTTAAACACATCTTGTTTCGCAAAATGACAAAATTGTATATAGAATTAAAAGTTTGAAAATTATTTGGTAAAATACCAACAAGATTTGGAATTTATAAAAAAATATTTATTGATATTAACCTATTCCTCTATAAATTCTTAATCATTTTGTTGTTTCACTAAATTGGTTTCAATTCAAACTTTTGATTCAATTAACGCGACGCATGCGTGCGTTTCATTTAATTATTTTTTTGGGAAAGTTTTCAAGCTCAAATTCCCGAAAAAGAGCAGAGAGAAAACCAGATTGTCATAGTATGTGCATTGAGCTGCATACAATAACGCTTAGGGTATAGGGTATGATAGATGTTACATTAATTGAGACGATGCTTGATTGAATACCCATGATATCTAACATAAAAAACTCTAATTGCTTGTTGTTCGAATTTGTTGCATCAGCTACGTCACAGACATCAAAGTATTCTAATGAAAAGCGATAAGATATTATATGCCTCTTGCCTTTTATTGCCTTTAAGAAAAACGTGAAAAAAACAATAAGTACGCTCAGTCAGCCGAGTTATTATTATCTCTCGACAGTGACTAAATGTTGTGTTAAAAGTAATTACTTTTTCATTGATTACTCAGCTGTGTGCGAGTATTGAGAAACGAATGTAAAATGTTATGTTAAGTTTCGACTGGTTTTACGCAGTTTCGACTACGCCGGGAACTGTGATCAGTGATCAGTGCTCAAAGTTCTAGGAGTTGTCGGAGCTATCACAGTTCTCGTAGCTCTCGCAGTTAATTCAATCAAGCCTAGTTAAATTACATGCATCATCGAGCTGTGCCACTCCACACAAAAAAAACCCACACAAACAAAAATATATATTAAATATACCCAAAGAGTTATGCAGACATGGATAGGCCAGTTCGTAGCTCATAATTAAATCGTATAGCCCGAGCAGGGAAGAGTGCAGAGAGCAACAGTCGCCGCTTAGCACGAGCGGTATCTCGTGATCATAGCTGGCAGTAGGTGCTATATGAGTACTCGTTTATGGGTAGCGGGTGCTTCCCATAAAACCCGCCAGAGAGCCAGACGGAGAGACCGTTTAAAACGAGTTTCCGACTTCTCTCATGGGTATACTCTAACCAAGTTTCAGGTTCTACGCATTATGTAAGCCAGCTGTACTGTTATACGGAATAACATTACAGTCAACAAAGATATTAACTAAAATGATGTATTTAAAAACTTTGTTTATAGACCTAGGTTTTTCTACATTCCAAACTCTCTGACTGCCAAGCGTATTGCATATTCGTTGTATATTTATTGAATGTTTCTTTCTTACGTGTTTTTGTTTTTGAGTTATTCTGTTTTGTTTTTAATTGTATAAGTTTTGTTTTGTTTTGTTTTGTGCTTCGCCCGTTTTGAAGGCAGTTCGTTTACTTATGTGTGACGCTGGTCAAGTGCATGTTCGGTGTTTAAGGACTTATGAAAGACCGGTTCCAAAGTCATCCAATTCGTCATGGCCCCAGCCCGTCGAAATGTTCTACCCGACTGCAATCGAAACCTCCGTTTCGGCCCCTAGCCCAAAGCGCCTTCCAATGTCCCTGTATATCGTTCAACGTCACATGATATTCACCTATCGTACAATAAAATGATATATGGGCATTTCTACAGAAAGTTCAACCGCATGCAAAATATTAAAAATAGGTGCGAAATCATTGTTGTAGCATATGTGTATGGGGAATTTTCAAATTTTGTATAAATGTGTATGTTAAATTAATACTTAGGTAAATTTTACATTTATTCATATCATTTCCTGAAATGTTATTTTTTAATAATTTTTAATGCATATTTTAATTTATTAATCCTCTTAAAGAGACACATTATGCAATAACATTTGCTTTTTAAAATTCCGGTTAATGTATGTAACGTGCGATTGCTTTAATTTGTTGTAATTCTCGGAAAATCAAAAATGTAAATAAAATAATGGTTTCGCATATGTTTTTTTTAACTTTAAATGCGTATAAATGTCACGCTATGAATATGCCCATATGGAGCAATGAAAGATGTTTGCATCTTCCACATTAAAATGAAATGCTGTGATATTTTTAGCAACTTGTTTTGATTTGTTTAAATAAAGTTGATTGCGTTTTAATTGATTTCGTTTTGTCTCATGTCTGGTAACTTTCCATTCTTTCATCTGCCTTATCAGTGCTACCACTCCACCCATTTTTATGGCCCACTCCAAACAGGAGTGTTTCTTATATCAACCATAAGTGCACACAACTTGATTGAAGCCTATATTAATTAACATATATATACTATATAGCATACACATCAAGATTATGTGATCTATTCTAATCACACCTTTGCTCCTATCTTTTTAGATTTTGACAGACAGACAGACAGACACTAATATATATTATAATAAAATCTGCGATTAAAAGTCGCGTGTTTATTAGATGATTTATATTTTGTAAATCAATCAAAATGCATTTAAGGCTTAATTTAAGTGTCTTGATAAGGTGCAGAGCTTCCAGATTCCTTTACATTTAATCGTTAAACAATAATCAGTTACATTTTAGTTCTTGCCTATGACAAGCGTTTCTTTTCTTATCTATAAGAAGTGGCTGGAATATTGTTCAGTCACTTGCTATTTTACGGTATAAACGTATTTATAATCATAATGAGTCAAGCTAATGTATAGATACATATAAGTTCATTAAAAACATGGCTAAGAATATGTGAAATATGTAAATTAGTCCGATATATCTCATATTAAAATTATTTCTATAATTACTTACTAAACTGATTCAAGTATATTTTTTGGTTGAAAACCATAAATTTGAATTTATTATCAACTGTTATCTTATCCTAAATCTCGTTTATATAAAGACTCCATTTTGTTATCTTTTATATGAAATTCCTTTGAGAGAAGTCAGTCAGCTTTTCTTTATGAATCAGGGGTTTTAAACGTTGACTCTAACCGACCCAAACATTTCTATATAGTATCGTAAATTTATCTTATTGTTTTCCTTATGACGTACATTTTTAAACCATATTTGCAATGTGCATAAAATGATTGCCAATTGCGAATTACAATAAAGTTGCCTTTTAATATGGCACACTCACTTTAGATAATGCTTTGAATATATGTATTTTATTGCTAAAGCCAAGTAAAATATTACAAATATTACTTCATATACATATAATTCTTAATCAAGAAATCATCGTAAAGCTATGAATATATTACTCGAGAGCTGATCAAAGTCATTGAGTGAGAGGTGTGAAAAATTCAATTTTGTTGATATTTTTATATCAATTTTGGCAGTGTGATAAAAATATGCTCAAAACACGCATATATCTATAAAATTTTATACGTAAACATTTCTAAGAATATAAATGCTAAATGAAATTTATGTTTTGGAACATTTTCTCGCTGGTTTAGCATTCCAAACACATCAAATTTCGGCCCAATACGTGACAATTTTCTCAAATTTTATTTTACAATAGATTTTTGTTATATTTTCTTTTTTTTGTGGTCTATTTTTTGCAGTTTATGGCAATTCGATAATTCTATTCCTGTTGTCACACCACAAAATTTCACATGCAAACAAATAATTAGCTATGAAATAAATTGACCACGGAAAGGGTTGTAGCACTATCTTCATTGAGAATCCACGGTTTGGGAGGGTTCTTGAGCTTTGTACAGTTCTGGGGCTTCTCAATGTCTCTGTCTGCTTTCCCGGTATTATGCGACAGGGGTTGGTTAGGTCAACTAACTAACTGACATTGTCAGATAAAAAATTGTATCTATAAAAAACTGCTTTGACTCACGCAGCTTAGAATATCCCGAGTTAAAATTCCATTTCAGTATCAGTTCATTGTACAATTCAAGGCCCAATTAGCATGCACTTCCTTACACATCGATCAGTCGAATAAAAACTTAACTCACGCTATAAACTCATGATGATATGATATGATTATATAAGAAAGCATTCTAACAAATTTTATCAGGCGAGGCTGCCGTCGAAAATCGTTAATTTGTAAATGCTAAAGTTGTTTTGTCACTTCGATTATTGTGCTATTTTATTATAGTATAATTTGCATTTTTTTTTGTAATGTTAATGAATGTCAAAAGGTTTGTAAATTTAGCACACTTTTTAAGGGCTTGATGGAACTTTGAGATTTTATGTAACATTTCCTTTGTAAATTTTGTTAATTGCTATAAATAGAGCAAAAACATAATTTATAATAAGGTATATTTAATTCAATCATTTTAATTTCAATTGCAATATTGCACAGTTTTATCTTGTTTGAACTAGAGCAAATGGAAAATGCTGCATAAATTCTAATGAAAATTTCAAGCCAACTTCCTAGTTTCTGTAAAAAAAATAATAATAACAGAAACCAAGTTTTCCGCCTCAAAAAAGCTGTTTTTTTTGCTGCTGCTGCTGTTCAACTGTTTACTTTTTTTTATACATATATGTACGATTATATATAATGCCGTATTAAGAGCGGGATATTTCAATTGCAGTAATTCAATTAAAAAATCATTTGGATTTTATCACAGCATTTTACGGCCGCTCTCATTTTGTTTTATTGGGTTCTTTGTGCTCCTAATTGAACTGTTAAATGATGAAAATATTTAAGGAGCGTGCCATGTCACAATCGCTGAATAAATAGAGCCTAAGCTATGTATATATATTAATTCATTAATATTAATGCCAAACAGTACAAAGATATTCGCATTTCCTGCATTAGACAATTTCTTGGTGAATTGCAAATGACAGGCACGTGCATTTCTCTAACTGCTTTGCGCAAGTGTTTGGCTTGA
Source organism: Hypselothyrea guttata (assembly GCA_035045125.1). NCBI lineage: Eukaryota > Metazoa > Arthropoda > Insecta > Diptera > Drosophilidae > Hypselothyrea > Hypselothyrea guttata. The sequence goes on from JAWNNJ010000919.1 coordinate 21,372, forward strand.
TTTAATTATTTATTTTATTGTTTTGCAAGTAATTGTGGGTTGTTTAGTTAATACAGCGCACTTGACTGCTTGTAAAATGAGTTGTAAAGATATTTGTCAAATGTTTTAGGCTGCCATGTTGAAATGTTTATGGTGCAACTCTGTCGAAATATTTATAATCTTTGCTAGAGTATTTAAATTTCGTTAGCACAAAGCTAGTTAGAATTTTCTGCTGTTTCTATTTGCTTAGCAATTTTTTATCTGCCTGCCACACGTCGCCAGTTGATCTTTAGAATTTACAACAAAAGTCAGCAGCAAACCTGGCGTTTTATTTACCAACAGCTGCAGTCGGGAAAGGCAAAAAAGCGCAGTAAATAAATTTGATAAAAAATATTGTGAGTAAGCCCACAGAGAAAGAGAGAGAACCAACAATAGCAGCTGAGTAAATGACAGCTTTATAAAACACCAGAAAGCTTGCAAAATAAAAAAATAAATAATCAAAATTATATAAATCTTCGGCCTCTGCTGCATTGTGCGCCGGAAATTTACACACAATCGCTAAAAAGGATTGTTAAGCATGGCGTATACGTGATATGCATACATTCAGGTGTTTTATTTGTTTATAATTTATTGTTCTGTCACATGGGCAAATTGCCCACAGAGCGCCCTAGATCTAGATTGGAAATTTCTTTTTTGTTTTCCCTGGCTTGTCTTTCAGTTAATTACATAATGATATTATTGATCTATGCTGATAAGGGACAACAAAATGCATTGCACCTGACTGGTATTTGATTTATCAGCAGCACTGAGACCTTTAAATAACTTAAGAACTGTCTTTGGTGCTTCGATACCCAATGATTTATCATGTGTCAGTGGGACTCAACAAGACTTTTGTGTTTAAAATAGAGTGGTAGATAAGACTTGAGTGCACATTTCAGATAAAGAATAGCAAATATCAATGAAATGGATTCTTATAATATACGATACAGTTGGAATATTTTGAATACTTTTAATTTATTGTTTTAATTGATGCATGTAGTTTAAGCTTTCATTCAGCTGTTTACATTCGTGATCTCAATTTGCACTCTCTGCCCCTCTTGATCATCATGATCATCGCTGTATTCCGCTCTTGCTATTACTTTTTCTTGCGGTTTATGGTTTAGGTCGTGGGCGTGCGTCAGTAAGATCCAGTGTTGCCAATTTTTTAAAACAATAAAGCTTTAATAAAAAGCTTCAAAAAATGGGGGAAAATGCCAAAAAAACAGCCAAGTTATTCTTAAGAATGTGCTTTTAAATAAAGATAAGTATTATGAGCAGATATCGATCAAAATAATGATCATTATGTAAGATTTAAGAATATGCGTATATAAAGCTGAAAGTAAAAATCGAGCAAAGGCTCTTCAAAAACAGATCTGGCGGGAAAAAAGCGGATTTTGCATCAGTGGTACGATCCTATCACATGACTAAATCTACTCTTAAGCGTTTCTCTTTATCTATTATATCGTTCTGGCACGTGACGCTATAGCCACAGCAAATATTAGTTCTACTTCTGGCTGTTGCTGCACCATACGACGGCAATTAAAAGCACAAATGCAACAAAAATTTCTGTTGTCTCAGCCGCTCGACTAGATAAAAAGAAAGGGAACAAAGCTCCCTGTTATAAGTAAAAGTGTATGACTATTATCTCACTGTTCTGTTAGTATTACAACAGAAATGCAAATTTAATATATTTTCCAACTTTTAATTATTTAATATATAAACTATAACCATATAATTGCTTACAAATTATTTTTGTTAAACACGGGTTTTTCTTACTTCCCGAAGATGTTGTATTGCATTTAAACAGGTTTTAAGTAAGTAAAAATTCCAATACCTTTTTTAAGCATCGTGTAACCTGTTTTGCCCGAGAATTTTAAATATTCTGTAAAAGCTGAAGGTATTCGGTTTAAATAAATGTAAATAAAGTAAAGTCTCATAATAAAAATATATTTCATTTCTAATCAAGTAAAACTAATAACTGAAAGACTATAACTCTGCTAAGTTCTACCAGAATTTACTTCTAATTGATATAAACTAATGCTTGACGAACTTAAACTCTGCTCAGTCTTCGTTGACAATCTTGAGAATAATATTAATTTATTTATTTATTTATTTAGATATGTTATTCTAATGCTTTAGTCACTATAAAAAATAAAAAAAAATTAAATTAGAAAGATTTGAATTTAAATTTTAATTTGAACTAATATACATAAAATTAGGTTTATATTTTGTTTTGGTAAAAACAAAAAATGATTATATTAGGTTTTTATTAATCTAAACTAATCCTTGACGAACTTAAACTCTGCTGATCTCTATTTTAGTTTTAAAACCCTACTTTATCAGTATTTCAGATTATATTTAAATTAATCACAAACTGATTTCTCTGAAAATATGATTACTTCCAAAAAATAATGGATAAATAGACCTTAAAAGCCAACCTAGTGATTTTAATTGCCTGGCTAATAAGAGCTTTTGAACCCTTATTTGTTTGCAGGACCCGCTCATTGGGCCAAGGACTATCCTCAGGCATCCGGACATCGTCAGTCGCCCGTGGACATCACCACGTCGAGTGCGACCAAGGGCAGCGACCTGAAGGTTGCCCCTTTGAAATGGAAGTACGTGCCAGAGGACACCAAGAGTCTGGTTAATCCAGGTAAATGAAAATGGCTTCTGTCTGAGACTTCAGTTATAAATTCTTTAAATTAATTTAATCTAGGCTACTGCTGGCGCGTGGATGTAAATGGCGCCAATTCGGAGCTGACCGGTGGTCCATTGGGCAATCAGATCTTTAAGCTAGAACAGTTCCATTGTCATTGGGGCTGCACAGACTCCAAGGGATCGGAGCACACCGTTGACGGCGTCTCCTATGCGGGTGAGCTGCATCTGGTGCATTGGAACACAACCAAATACAAATCGTTCGGAGAGGCTGCCGCTGCTCCGGATGGTCTGGCCGTGCTTGGTGTCTTCCTGCAGCCGGGTGATCATCATGCTGAGCTGGATAAGGTCAGCAGTCTGTTGCAGTTTGTTCTGCACAAGGGAGATCGCGTTACACTGCCACAGGGTTGTGATCCCGGCAAGCTGCTGCCCGATGTACACACCTATTGGACGTATGAGGGATCCCTGACCACTCCTCCCTGCTCGGAGTGTGTCATTTGGATTGTGTTCAAGACGCCCATTCAGGTGTCGGATGATCAGCTGAACGCCATGCGAAATCTCAATGCCTACGATGTCAAGGAGGAATGTCCTTGCAACGAATTCAATGGCAAGGTCATCAACAATTTCCGCCCCCCCTTGCCGCTGGGCAAGCGTGAGCTACGCGAAATTGGTGGTCATTGAACGGAGCAGTTGGAGTTGGAGGTTTGGAAATCAAATCATCGTAATATCAAACAAATAAAAGCAATTCAAAATGGATTCGAGTCGTATGCTTAGTTGTAGCACAGCACTTCGTGCACCTTAGTGGAGTGGATCGTACCAGATCCAAGTTGTTAAAGTCTCGTTTTAGTTTTAAATATCTTAAATTAGCAAACACGTGTACCTCTTTATTATGTAGGTATCTGTATGCTCGTATAACTTGTGTGTTGTATCTTGTATCTGTACGTTTGTTTGTTAAACATTTGCAAAATGACAATTAGATTAATGTGCGTATTACAGTTAATGGTATTACAAAATAAATATATTACTTTTAGATGTTGCATACTGAAACTATTACAACGTATTTTATTGTTGGAGTTGCTTGGAAAGCATTTACCGGGATCCTGAGCTTGGCTTTATTTAGCGCTTACATTTTATTTTAAAATTACAAAGCAAAAATAGAAAATTAGAGGCATATTAAAATTAATTAAAAACAATTTAAAACTCCATTATCATCAAGGTTGGACGTGAGGAGCCAGCTATGTCCATGGACGTGGTCGGCGGCAAGACCGTTTGGGCCAAACATTCTGAAATGCAACAGGTAAGTAGCAGCAGCACCAACGTTCGATTTTATCTTGAGTTCTTTCAAGACCCAAATTTGGGGTGTATTCGTGTGCGAACGAACGTACAATGCATCAATTATTATTTGTTGTATTATTTGTATAGTTTTCATAGTTTCTAGGTCTGGGCTAAAACATACATTTAGCTAAATTTGTAATGAACATATCGCTCGTTTACCAGAAGAGTGTCATAACTTTTTTTTAGACCCTTTACTTTAAAAAAGTAAAAAGGGTCTATTAACTTAGTGCAAAGAGGAAATGTATGTAACAGGCAGAAGGAGGCGTGGCAGACCCTATAAAGTATATATATTCTTGATCAGGACGACAAGCCAAGTCGATATAGCCATGTCCGTCCGTCTGTCTGTCCGTCTGTCCGTCTGTCTGTCTGTCTGTCTGTCTGTATGAACACCTAGATCTCAGCAACTATAAGAGCTAGAGACACCATATTTGGGATTTAGGTTCTCCTAATCAGTAAGCAGCACGAGTTTGTTTTAGATTTTGGATACCTCTTCCCCTTCCCACGTAAACCGTAAAAAGCTGCTGTAGCCACAGTTTCCAAGCTATTGACTTGTAATTTATTATTATTATTATTTATTATTATTTATTGGTATTTAACTAGTTTATGACATTCTCTATCGACGCTGTGAATTTTGTTTGGATCGGATAAGAAACAGCGAACATATGCCACAGATAATTTGCCGCACTATGCAGAGGGGGGGTGGTGTGCCTTGCATACGCGGGTACCTTAGTGTGTGTGCGTCTGATTTTGTTTGTATGTACATATACTCAAAGTAAAGGGTCTCCTACGGTCGGTTACGTCCGACTGTAGCCTCCGTCCCACTGATCTGCCCCGTCCATATATTTTTTAATGATTTTTGAGTTAATGATGTTTAATGATATCTTGTGTCAAAATTTCATTATCCTTGAAAAGGCAGCATGACAGGAGCTGGCTGCTCTAAGTGCCTCTTTCGCTGCAATTTCGCATATATTTCTGTGGCACTCTTTTCGGGTGGTGCAATTTAAACTGTACTAAAGTGATTTCTGCGCTTTTAGTTCATTTTGTTCAATTTTTAGCTGCCTCTGCATGCATACTTTCGAGCTGGTGTTGAAAAATAATAAAAAAGTTTAAAAATAATAAAAAAATACTTCTAATCAGAATTAATTATCGTTAATTATTACCAAAAATCCAGAAAAAAATTATAAATATAAAATAAAAAAAATAATTGACTTGTTGCATACTTTCGAGGACGTCAATAAATTAAACAAAAATAAAAAAATACTTCTGTTATTATTATTGTTATGAAATTTTCGCCAAAAATGCAGAAAAATAATCTGAATATGAAATAAATAAAATTGGCTGCATTATACGCGAATTCACGGAAATATTAACAAGTTTAGCAAAAAAAAATTTCACCCACATGTGTGATTCAAAAACTTGCAACCACCTGTGGAGTCAAAAAACAGGGCAAAACCACTTGTTGATTTAAAGACCAGCTTAAAAGTATGCTGCATTTATGTCCCGGCAACATGCAACCTGTGCGAGTCGAACACGCAACCGAACAGCCCGCCTTGAAAATGTATAGAAATGGTTGCAAGCGAGCACGCCACGAACGCGCTTCAAACGCACGTCGTCAGTCGACTGCCGACATGCCGAACTGAGAGCACGGACTTATTCGTGTTCTCCGCAAAATGCGCCATTGTCAGTTCTCAATGATGAAATTTTCGCCAAAAATGCAGAAAAATAATCTAAATATAAAATAATAATATAAAATATAATATGTGAATTTACAAAAATATCAACAAATTTAGCAACTTGCAAAACCACCTTATTGAGTCAAAAAACAGGGAAAATTACTTGTTGAGTCAAGAAACTGCGCCATAAATACTTGTAGTGGAGATATCGTTATGAAATTTTTACAAAAAATCCAGAAAAATAATCAAATTATATTATAACTATATCCCATAGCTCCCATAGAAACCACTAACGCGCAAACTCGAAATAATGATCGTACGAAGTTGGGATTTTTTTGGATGTGCATATCGCTCATTTGTCAAAAATTTTAACCACTGTGTGATTCAAAAACTTGCCACTAAATACTTCTAGTGGAAATATCGACCAGTGTGTAAAGTAAAAACTTAACATGAGTCCTAATTAACGTATTCACCAACTGTATTTAATCCGGGGAAATATCATATATGAGCTAAACGTGCTATATATGGACTTTAAAAACCGCAGTCAATGAATTATTCATAAACTTTATCGCACTGCCAACTCAGAGAAATTCTTATAATAAAGTTTATTAAAAGCAATAAAGTTGGTTTGAAGACGACTAAATATATAAATGCAATAAATTAATTAATATTTTCCATTACCATACCACCATGGAAATGGTGCGGGGAGAGGCGAGTTGGCATACAAAAAAAGCTTTGTTGTCGCAAACGGATTTTTGCATAAAAAAACCGTCATTATCATCGTATACTAGCTGAGTGCAATTCGCTAATTTGGCTTGTTTGCTGCTGCTAAAGAGTTCTTCATCGTCATCAAGCCATCTCTGAAACAGAGGTGGTAATCCAGTTGCAATTGAAATATACTCGCTTTGTCCCAGATTGGTAATATCTAGCCAGTATTTCATCGTTGTATTAAGATTGAGACCTAGCAGAATATATTCACTCTCCGTTGCCATGTTGACTACATTTCCACCCATTCTACGGCATTCTTGGGCAGATTGATACCAATTTACTTGATTGTCGGAGAAGTAATAATATTTTAGGCCAATTGGTTGGAAGGGAAGCAGTTGATCTTGAAAGGCTTGTGCCACAGTTTGTACTTCCTTATATTCCACTTGTGTGTTACGGTTATGAGCTGTTGAAATTTAAATTCAAATGCAATTTTCAGATTTTAATTTAATTCTTATAGCTTACCTCCAACTTGAAACACTATGATCTGCAGCAAAAAAACAACAGAAACTATAGGTGTATAACGACACATGTTGCTTGGAATTAAATACGACAAGTGATCGGTTGAAAAATTACTTTACAACTAAGTTCCGTTATCAAAACACTTGGTATTTTATACAGTAGTTTGCATTATATGCTGATTAATCGTGTATAACATAAAATTAAATTAAATCATTAAATGGTAAAACCACAAAATGCGTTTTTTTTTTATTTAATATTAGAAAATTACACAATAGTATATAAGTAGCCGCTACTAAAAAACCGAAATGTTAGCGTTGTGAAATTTTGTTTTCGTTACAGCTTTTTCGGTTCTAAATAAATAAAAATAATACGTAAATTTTTTTTATAACCTTTGATTGCAAATAGCTTTTTTATATATTAACAATTGTGAATAAATTATTATTTTTTAAATAGAATAAGCATATTAATAAAAAAAAACAACAAGAATTAAAATCTAGCTATTATACGTTATATGCAATTTGGCAATAAAACTCAACTTTGACCCTACTTTTAAATCTCGAAACGTAATGAAGTTTGGTTATTATGAAACTTTGAACATTTTTCTATAAAATGCAAATTATGAATACACAAACATCCATCAAGAGCTATGACTTTTGACACTCCAAATTCGCCGATGTGCGACACTACGATTTCAATTCCGGTACCAGTTTCGGTTCTTTACGTCAATTTTTGACAATCATAAATATAAATACAGTAGAATCCGGTTATAGCGACATTCAAGGGACCGACGATTTTACGTAGTTATATCCGGAAGACGCACTATCCGAAAGGAGCAAAAAAAAAATTTTTTTTTTTTATGGATGCCATGTTTGTAATAGGTTTTAAAATAAAACAAATTAATTTTGTAATCAAAACAAAAAATTTAATACAGTAGAATCCGGTTATAGCGACTTTCAAGGGACAAAATCCGGACGCTATAAGCGGCGTCGTTATAACCGGATTCTACTGTAGTTATAAGAAAATTGTAACCTTGAATTGTGAAAATTCTTAAAAAGCAAAAGCAAACAATGGGCCAAGCAGATACAGCTAGTCGTAAGTTAGTTTATATTTAAATTTACTTTAATAAGACTCGAGCATCGTCCCTGCTAAATTGCAGTAATTCTATTGGCTTTCTAGTCCATTGTCTAAAATAATCACATTTCAATTGCTGCCAGGCCAACTGATAATCTTCGGCCATAGATTTGTACTTGTAATAGCTCAAATGATGCAAATCAGACAGTTTTAGATGCAATTTAGCACGCAGCTCCTCGGAGCACTGAAGCAGATCTATTAGGCTAGACATTAGCTTATATTTACTTATCGCTAATGATGCTTGCGGAGTGTTTAGCTTTTTCTTGGTAACGCCCTGGCGTTTGCCGTTAACAACGATCTCAAATGGCCTGTGGTTTAAAAAACAATACACGTTAATTAAATTCCAATATTGGAAGAATCAGCAATCCTCATATTTACCTCAGGGCCTCGGGCAGTTGAGCCCAAACTAATCCACTGGGTGAAGGTTGCCAATCAGCACGTTGAGCATATTCAAAACTTATCGTATTATCAATGCCTATGCTAGGAGTCTGCGGCTGATAGCGAGGGTGTTTCCATCCGATGTTTTGCCAACGTGCGTATATAGCTCTCCTGATGCTATCCGGCTGTGCGTCGGGACAACAGAAGTTAAAGCTGCTGAAGTAGATGGGCTTATTGACCAACATATCGAGCAGTGCACCCTGTACACCGAGCACATTCCATCGGGATAGTTTATCGCTGCAGGACATGGACAGCGTACGTTCCCCACGTCCTGGTTTTGTGCGCAGGGCGGCTGGAGTTTGCAGCATATCATCGTTGCATGTTTCACCATTGCCAATTAATTTGGCTCCCGTGAAAACTGCAGTTTCTTCAGAGTCATTCTCTGGATTTCCGTGCTCCAAACGCCGCCGTTTTGTCGGCCCTCCTTCGATGTCATCTGATTTGTCAGCAATGCAGGCGTCTCCGCATGGTGTTTGGGTGCTCAAAAAATGAAACTCCAGCTTCTCGTTGAGCACAAAACAATCTGTTTCTGGGTTCCAGCTAAATATTGAAGCTTCTCGCCGAGCTGCCTTATACAATTCATGGTACAAATATCGCAGAAAAGCCCGTCGAGCCAACACTTCGGCATGGGAATCGTTTAATATAAATCCCTTTGCACAGAGCTTGCTGCTACCAATGCACTTGGTTCTGTAAAACAAACATAGTTTAAGGGTGTTATAATTATTATGTAACAGGCAGAAGGATATATTCTTAATCAGCATGACGAGCTGAATCGATATAGCCCTGTCTGTCCGTATGTCCGTCTTTTAAACGCATCGATCTCAACAACTACAAGAGCTAGAACAGCCGTTTTGGTCATTTTTTAAAGGTGTTTACCATACGCAAAATAAATTTATTTCAAATTTTGGATAAAAGATAAAGATTTTCATATTTCGGGCTTTTGTATAAACCAGTGTGCGCAATTTGAATTTGACGGGAAAAAAGCTGATTGGCCAGTGATTTTGACATGTTCAAAATAAAACGTACTCTAGCCAGCACTGTAGTACCTACCCTGTGGCGATTGCCACCACTGTAGAGCTGTTTGTTTGTGTATCGCATTGCACTATTCCAGCCAACACTGTCCATTGCCTCTCCGTGGGCTTTCCAGTTTTTGGCAAATCTTGAAATTTATTAAAGCACAATGCTGCAATTTCGTGCACTGTTGGCGGTTTACTTTGCGAGCACATTAAATTTATAAATTATTTACAATCTGTACATGCCGCTGTGGGTACTTAATCGATTGACGATAACAACTTATTCGATAACATTAGATATCAGACTGCAGACAACAACACATTTCGTTGTTTACGATTTGCCATCAAATATAAATATATTTAAAATAAAACTATAAGACTATGCCTAAGGTAGTTTCGCGTAGCATTGTTTGCTCCGACACAAAGGATCAAGAGGAATACAATGAGGAGAAGCCGTTGAACATTTACTACTGCCTGTGTGGCAAAATGTCGCTGATATTGGGTGTGTTTTGTAAACGTATTTTGTAAACAAATTAATTGAATTGTTTTGCTGTAGATTGCACATTGGACCAACTGCCGCTACGCGAGGCGGATAATGCACGCGTGATCGATGCCAACGATCATGCCAACAAACTGACCTATAATCCAGCACCAAAACTCATATACATTCGGCGCAAGGGCAAGGGCATCGAAAAGCAATACCGATATAGAGTAAGGCATTGAATTTAATGCCAGAATTTTGGTTTTAATTGAAAATGTAATTCCTGTTCATTTCAACAGTGCCGCAACTGCAGTCTGCCGCTGTTCTACCGACACGGCATCGACTCCCACATCACCTTTGTAATGCACAACGGCCTGGTGCGCAACAAAGGAGAACAGCCGTTGGCCCAGCTCTTGGCCCCAGAATCGAGAAGTAGCCGCAACGCGACAGCTGCCACTGCAACAAGCGCTTTGACTGCTGCCCCAACATCTGCCGAGGACTCGGCTATTGTGGATGCCACTGGCAAGAAGGTGATGGTCACGCGACACACCAAAAATATGGGCAAGTTCAGTTCCGTCACAGTGTCCACCATCGACGAGGAGGAGGATGAAATCGAAGCGGTAAGCTGTTGCTTTTCGTAATACGACTTTCCTTGACCTGGTATTCGTTTATCAACAGCGTGAGATTGCTGATAGCTACGCCAACAATGCCCGTATCATTGAAAAGCAGCTGCAACGCAAAGGTGGCAAGTTGACGGATGCCGGTGCGAACCCCAAAGCTGACGATGTGCAGCCTCCGTTCAAGAAGCCGCGTGGCACTCTGCTGGAGAGATAATTTAATATTTTATCAATAACTACTCTTGCAAATAGTTCAAATATAATCTATAAATATTTACAAAAGTAGTAGCAAAGCTGCTTCTTACTTTTCATCTGTAGCATATTTTAATTGCCTCGCTGCCAGAGTGCGAGTGAGGCAACGCCTGCAATATTGTTACGTTTATATCTTCTGTGTTTTCAATGCGATTTTCAGAATATATATACAGTAGAATCCGGTTATAACGACGCCGCTTATAGCGTCCGACCGGTTATTGCGACGAAAACTCGATGGTTTGGTTGGTCCCCATACAAACTTATATGAAACGGCCTCCGCTTATAACGACTCCGCTTTTAGCGACAAACCGCTTATAACGACGAGATTTTTCAATTTCAATTCAATTTTTCATTTCAATTCAACCGGATATTGCGACGTGGCGAACAATAAAAAAAACTTTAAAGAGGAAAATTTGATTTCTTTAACAATGCTAAAAGAATAAAACAAAATCATGGATTTTGTGTTTTTTCAATACGAAAAAGAAACAAAATCATGGATTTTGTCTTCCGGATATAACGACGTCGGTCCTTTGAAAGTCGCTATAACCGGATTCTACTGTATTAAATTTTTTGTTTTGATTAAAAAATTAATTTGTTTTATTTTAAAACCTATTACGAATATGGCATCCATAATATAAAAAAAAATTTTTTTTTTGCTCCTTTCGGATAGTGCGTCTGCCGGATATAACGACGTAAAATCGTCGGTCCCTTGAATGTCGCTATAACCGGATTCTACTGTATATAATAGTATATATTCCAAGCAATGCCTTAGTTCATTTTAAATCCAACTTACAAATTCACAGAATTAAAAGTGCGGTTATTCCCTTTCTGTTTATTATCCCGCCATCATCCGTATTTTGGCAATTCTACGTTTCCTTTAGTAGAACTCGAGGGAAAAGTACGATTATCGGCATAAATTTAAATGGCGTAATCCATATAAATATATTGGCTACAGCAAGCTTTTCAGTTAGTTGTTCGATCTGAATCAAGAATACACTGTCAAACCCAATTCACAATTATAGTGCTTTTAAATGCATATACTTAAAGTAGAAGGTTTCCTACTGCCGGTTACGTACGACTGTAGCCTTCCTTCTCCTGATCTGCCCCGTCCATATATTTATACCCTGTGCCAATTTGAAAAATGGGAAAAACAGGGTTAATAACTTTGTCAGAATGTATGTAACTGGCAGAAGGAGGCGTGGCAGACCCCACAAAGTATATATATTCCTGATCAGGGTGACGAGCTGAGTCGATTTAGCGATGTCCGTCAGTCTGTCTGTCTGTCCGTCCGGATGAGTGCGTAGATCTCGGAAAGTACAAAATCTAGAGAATCCGTTTTGGTTGCTTTAGGTAGGTGTATTCAATACGCAGATCAAGTTTATTTCAAATCGTTGATGCCACGCCCCCTTTACGCCCAAAAATCAATAAAACTCAAATTTTTAACACAAAAAGTTGAATAACAAGCGTAATATTGAACATAGAAGGTTGTTATTTGGAACATAAGCTCTGTTGTATTATATTTAACTATCGGGCCCGTCCGACTGATCTGCTCCGCCCATTCTGGTTTTATGCTGCTGTTGCTACCGACGCTCCCTGTTTATTATCACGCCAGAATCTATATTATTATTTGGAAATCAACGCCCCCTTTAGCAGCACTCGAAGATAAATTCTAAATAAATACCTCGGCTGCAGCCAGCTCTTCAGTTATTTGTTAGATTTGAAGCAAGAATGAACTATAAAAACCAGTTCATAATTATTGTGCTAATCTGTGCAATAAATGGCGCTGTCAGTCAATATCCTCCAAGTTGCCTTGCATGTAATTGTGGTAAAAACACGGATTGCGTGGAGCTGAAGTATTGTGATGCGTTATATGAATATTATAATCTTACCGGGAAAATTGGGGAACACAAGTGGTGTAGATTTCATGATAGAACTGTTTGCTGTCCAAAATCAATCGGTCCGAGAATATCTGAAGAGCGTAAGATGCGTTTAATACTCAGAATGTTAAACAGAGCATATTACTTAAGTGCTTATTATTTTAGAATGTGTGGCATACAGAAACTCTAGGGATTTATGCCCAGATGAAGGGACTATTGCTGGAGGCCAAATTGCAACAAAACATTCGTGGTTTTTTATTGCCCTAATTAAAATGTATAATGCGACGAACCATGAGGTCGCTATGTGTGGCGGTTCTTTGATATCTTCGCAGTTTGTTATCACGGCTAGACATTGTTTCACATTAATTCAATTTAAGTAAGTGCTTTTGAGTCACAAATGAAATTATTTCATTAACACCCTAATATTTTGCAGTATTATCAAAGTATATTTGGGGAAACATAATAAAACTGATTTATCAAATCCACTTGGTGCTACCAATATTATGCACGATGAATACGACATCGCCCTATTAAAACTTGATACAATCGTAATCTTTAATGAAATCATTAGACCCGCGTGCTTACCAGATACCAATGGAAGCGACCAATCCAAATTTCATGCTGCTGGTTGGGGAAATGGTGTAATTAACAACATAAGTGTAGAGAGTCTCCCCGGGGAAGACTATCTGTTAAAGGATACCAAATTGATGAAAAAGGAATTTACCGAGTGCAAAGTCAGTAACGCAACCGAAGAATATAGTATATGTTTGGGTCCTGAGAAGGGATACGGAGATGTTTGTCAAGGAGACTCAGGTGGTCCAATAATTGGGGAGTTTAAACCAGGGAAATATAACTGCGCACCTAGGTTACTAGCTACTGTTTCACGAGGGGGGGAGTGTAGGTCGCCAAACTCCGCAACACTACACACGAGATTGTTTCCGCTTCTTGAGTGGATAGAAAAACACGTATGGCCACAGGGGAAAATTTATGATGTTTTATACAAATCTAAGAACGGGACGGATTCACAGAATAAGGACGAGAAGAAGGCTACAGAGAAATCTCCCAACTGATATTCATGTTTTATGTATTATATATATTTGTAGATATTTTCTGTAAATATTGAAATATTAAGTTACTACAAATAGTAACAGCAAACCATAAAAAATGAGTAAATAATTATGCAATTAAATGCACATAAAATATAAATTATAAAATATAAATATTTAGTTAAATTCCACATAGCAGATAAGTGGACCATTTCTTGTGTGAAAGTAGGTGTGCACTTATCGACATTATACTGTATAAAATATATATTTTGTATTTTTGTAATATATTATATATCTATATAACTGTATTTGATTTTTTGAAAAATAAAAAAAAAACACAGCCGCCCCTCTAAAAATGTTATCGCTTATCGCCAATCGAATATAAAGCAGCATTCTCCAACACTGCTAATCGGCTGTGCAGCTAACTTAACACCGTTGTAAGCAGAATTTGCAGAAAAAAAAATATATTGAAAAAATTTGTGTGTATAGCATGTGAAAACAAAGTTTTGTTTTCGTTCGTTTTGGACTGCATAGAAAAAACTGCACGCTGCATTGTGTGAAATCAAAGAGAGCAAAGCGATTAAAATGCTGCTGCCCGACGACGACGACGTTTCTGTTGACTAATAACAAAAGTGTGTGTGCGAGTGTGTGCGTGTGCCTGTGCGTGTATATGCATGCGAGTGTGTGAGTGCGAGTGCGTGTGCGTGTGCGTGTGCCTGGAGTGCAGAAATGTTTTCCAGCAGCGGCAGCCATGGGATTAACGCTGGCTCCGGCTCTGGCTCCACTGTGCAGGACTCGGATGGCTATGACTTTGGGAAGCTGGAGAATGCGGCTCGGTGGCGGGGACTTTTGCTGCCGTCGCTGCGCAAGCTGCTGGAGCAGGTGAATCCCCGGGTGACGGCCCGGGAAGATGCCCTGCTGGATGTGGAGAATCTGTGTGTGCGGCTGCTGGCAAAGTTGTGCGCCAAGCCGCTGCCGCATTCGGTGCAGGATGTGGAGGACAAGGTGAACAAATCGTCGCCAGCTCCGATTGTGCAATGGGCACTCAAGGAGGCCAGCGAGGCGATTAATGCCAAGAAACGCAAATCTCTGTTGCCCACGGAGCGCATCCATACGCTGCTGCAAAAGGATGTGCTGCAGTACAAGATTGACAGCTCCATTTCGTCGTATCTGGTGGCTGTGCTCGAGTGCATCTCATGCGATATACTGAAGATGGCAGCGGATTATGTTTGCCGCATCTCGCACTGCGAGATCGCCAAGGAGGACATGGAGGTGGTGATGAATGCCGAGCGTGTGCTGGAGCTGCTCGATATGCTCGATCAGAGCGGCGATCATCTCAAGTGCAACATGCTGCCTAGTCCGCTGTCCCTGCCGGCGCAACGGGCCAGCGCCACCTACGAGGAGACGGTCAAGGAGCTGATCAATGACGAGAAGCAATATCAGCGGGATCTGCATATGATAATTCGCGTATTTCGCGAGGAGCTGGTCAAAATCACACGCGATCCCAAGGAGCTGGAGCCCATATTTTCCAACATTATGGACATTTATGAGGTGACGGTGACGCTGCTCGGCTCGCTGGAGGATGTCATTGAGATGTCGCAGGAACAGAACGCGCCCTGCGTCGCCAGCTGCTTTGAGGAGCTCGCCGAGGCCGAGGAGTTCGATGTGTACAAGAAATATGCGCACGACGTCACCTCGCAGGCGGCACGCGATGCTCTAAGCAACCTGCTGTCCAATCCCAATGTAACTATAACTATGCACAAAACATTTCCCTCACTTTCTCAATCTTTAAACCCTGCTATAGGCGCCCTCGTTGATGTCGGCGGGACATGGCTTCCGGGAGGCCGTCAAGTATTACTTGCCCAAGCTGCTGCTGGTGCCCATCGGCCATGCGTTCGTTTACTTTGATTACATCAAGCATCTAATGGATCTCAGCACATCACAGGACGACATCGAGAGCTTTGCGCAGGTGCAGGGCCTGCTGCATCCGCTGCACTGCGATCTCGAGAAGGTGATGGCCCAACTCTCCAAGGAGCGATTCGTGCCCGTCAGTGGCAGGGTGCGACGTCAAATGGCCATCGAACGCACACGCGAGCTGCAGCTGAAGGTGGAGCATTGGGATGACAAGGACGTGGGTCTCAATTGCAATGAGTTTATCAGAGGTAAGTAGGCCCTCCAAATCCCAGACAATGCCATCAACTAAATGCTATTACTTTGCAGAGGATTCGCTGAGCAAACTCGGCTCTGGCAAACGCATCTGGAGCGAACGGAAGGTGTTTCTCTTCGATGGACTTATGGTGCTGTGCAAGCCGAACACGAAGAAACAAACGCCATCGGCAGGCGCCACCGCCTATGACTATCGTTTGAAGGAGAAGTTCTTTATGCGACGGGTGGAGATCAGCGATCGCATCGATACGGAAGATTTGAAACATAGTTTTGAGCTTATTACCCGCATGCATCCGGCTATTGTTCTGTCCGCTAAAAGTGCACAGCACAAAAACGATTGGATGGCCGATCTGATTATGGTTAACACAAAATCGATGCTGGATCGCATACTGGACAGCATCCTGCAGGATATCGAACGCAAGCATCCGTTACGCATGCCCAGTCCGGAGATTTACAAGTTTGCAGTGCCCGACAGCGCCGAGAATATTGTGCTCGAGGAGCGGGACAGCGGAGTCGTGCCCATGATCAAGGGTGCCACGTTATGCAAACTGATCGAACGCCTCACGTATCATATTTATGCGGATCCGACGTTTGTGCGCACCTTCCTTACCACATATCGGTACTTCTGTTCGCCTCAGCAGCTGCTGACGCTGCTCATCGAGCGCTTCGAAATACCCGAACCCAGCTTGGTTTACCAGGAGCAGACTAATAGCTCGGGCGGTGGCAGCGCTGGCACTGAGCTGGATAAAGACTTGAGCATGTCGTCGGTGGGTGCGGGGACTGCGGATAGCGATAAAATGTTAAAGAACTCGCAGCGCGAGGATTGGAAACGTTATCGCAAGGAATTCGTGCAGCCGGTGCAGTTTCGTGTGTTGAACGTCCTGCGACATTGGGTGGATCATCATTTCTATGACTTTGAGAAGGATCCAACGCTGCTGGACAGACTGTTGCACTTTCTCAACGATGTCAACAGCAAATCCATGCGCAAATGGGTCGATTCTGTGCGCAAGATTGTCGATCGCAAGGTAATCATCATAATCGTCGTAATCACTTAGTTTTCATATAAGAATCATCAGGTTTTCCTTTTACAGAACAAACAAAGCAATAAGAAGATCGTTTATGCTTATGGGCATGATCCACCGCCCATAGAATACCATCTAACTGTGCCGGATGATGAGATAACGCTGCTGACCCTGCACCCGCTGGAGGTGGCGCGACAGCTGACGCTGCTGGAGTTCGAGATGTACAAGAATGTGAAGCCATCGGAGCTGGTCGGCTCACCGTGGACCAAAAAGGATAAGGAGCTCAAGAGTCCCAACCTATTGAAGATTATGAAGCACACGACCAATGTGACACGCTGGATAGAGAGGTCCATAATGGAGGCGGAAAACTCGGATGAGCGTCTGGCCATCATGCAGCGTGCCATTGAGGTGATGATGGTCATGCTGGAGCTAAACAATTTCAATGGGATACTGTCGATCGTAGCTGCCATGGGCACTGCAGCAGTATTTCGCCTGCGAGCCACGTTTAACGGATTGCCGGAGCGCCATCGAAAATTCTTGGATGAATGTCGCGAGCTGAGCGAAGATCATCTCAAGAAATATCAGGAACGTTTACGCTCGATTAATCCGCCCTGTGTGCCATTCTTTGGACGCTATCTGACAAATATTTTGCATTTGGAAGAAGGCAATCCGGATTTATTGACCAACACGGAGTTAATTAATTTCTCCAAGAGACGAAAAGTCTCGGAAATTATTGGCGAAATTCAACAATATCAGAATCAGCCATATTGCCTCAACGAGGAGCCAACCATACGGCATTTCTTCGAGCAGCTGGATCCATTCAACGGACTCTCCGACAAGGAAATGTCCGACTATCTGTACAATGAGAGTCTGCGCATCGAGCCGCGTGCCTGCAAGACGGTGCCCAAATTCGTAAGTTCTCAGACTTTGTACTTTAATAACCTACGTATGGACACCTATACCTCGTAAACTATAAAAGCTAGAAACACCATTTTTCGAATGTAGGGTCTCCAATGCTATACGCATTTTAGATTTTTGAAAACTCCCCCCTTCCCACTCAAATCACAAAATAATCTCAGCAGCCTCATAGATTTTGGGAACTACAAGATCTACAGGCACGATTTTTGGAATTTAGCTGCTTCTTTACGGTACACTGACCAAATTTGTTTTAAAATGTTTATAGCTGCTTCTTTACTGTGCACTATATATTTTAAAATTTTTATACCTTCATCACAATAATAATAATACCTTCATCACACGCCAACCACAAAATACAACTACAATTTTAAGCTACAAACTGCAATTAAGCACGTACGTAGCCTTTGACCTTCTCCAAGAATCCCGTGATTTTGATCGGGTAAGAAATAGCAAAGATATGCAACAGACAATTGGCTCGATGTATTTTTGAATCATAACATACTGATCTGCCCCGACTTACTGGTTAAATATAATTCTGTTAATTCTACGCATTTGGTGTCTTTTACAGCCCCGTAAATGGCCGAACATACCGCTAAAATCGCCGGGAATAAAGCCGCGTCGCCAGAACCAAAACAACAACAGCAACAAGCTCTCCAGCAGCGCGACGGCAAACGTGGAACCCACTCAGCCAGCGCCTGTGGCCGCCGCATCCACAGCAGCAACGTTGTCCATAGTTGGCGATCAAAGTCCGCAGCATAACCCGCATGCATATTCCGTGTTTGCGCCCGTGATTATACCAGAGCGCAACGGAGGTAACAGCTGGACCGGCATGACTGCGCATCGCACGGCAGATAACGGAGAGGTAGCGCCGGCGCCGCATCTGCCGAGGAAGCCCGTGTCGCACGTGTGGACGACGCACAACGTGGACAACTTTAGTCCAGCGTTAGCGGATCAGACGTCAGCAGGCACAGGGGGAGGCGGAGTAGGAGGAGCGCCCATGGCTGGTTGGAATAATAATTTGGCCGATTTCTATGTGGGCTCCGATGCATCAGATGTTCAGATGCCACCATCGCCACTGCCCAAACTGATGATAAGTCCGCGTCACGAGGGAGCTGCCCCACTGCCACCGCCGCCCGCTGGCAATCGCTCACCATTCCATGGACGCGCCGCCCAGACACAGACACAGACGCAGTACAGTCCCACGCACAGCATTGCCAGCACCATAACGCTGATTGGCAGTGGCAGCGGCAGTGCCGGCGGAGTGGGCGATCTTAGCCCCCAGTTGGGCGGCTTCCATTTCAACAGCGAGCAGCATCAGGGACACACTGGAGCGGTGCCCATATCGCCGCACGTCAACGTTCCAACGGCCATACCGCTAGAGTATCGAGCGGTGCCTCCGCCATTGCCGCCGCGACGCAAAGAGCGCACCGAAAGCTGTGCGGATCTGGCACAAAAGCGTCAAGCTCCCGATGCGCCCACGGTAAGTAAAGCCGAATAAAATGAGATCCGTTCCCATCAACAGTGGGTAAAGACGTAGCTAATACTTTTGGGAGAACTTATGTAACAGGCAGAAAGAGGCGTGGCTGATCCCATAAAGTATATATATTCCTGATTAGTGCGACGAACTGAGTCGTTTGAAAAAACGTTAAGATTTCAAAAGTTATAAGAGTTAGAGCTGCCATTTTTGGTATGTGGGCAGATAAATAACATAAGCAGATGCATTTTATTTTAAATGATGGATGCCACGCCACTGCCGCCCACATTAAAGATAAGCAGAATAGATTGATCAATTTAAGAGATAAAAGTTTATCTACATAAATTATGTTTTCAGTAGTCGGTAGAAACCATTTAAAGCTACAAAATCTGTACGTTTTTATCAAAATCTAACAAATAACAGACATAACACAGATCAACCAAATGTAGCTTATACAGAAGCAATTTCAAGCAATTTTTGTAAATTTTTTAAATTATATTTTATATTGAGGGTGCAGGATATTCTACATACGAGCGCGTCCGACTGATCTGATCCGCCCATTATGTTTAGACCCTTTACTTTTAAAAAGTAAAAAGAGTCTATTAACTTAGTGCAAAGAGGAAATGTTTGTAACAGGCAGAAGGAGGCGTGACAGACCCCATAAAGTATATATATTCTTGATCAGGACGACAAGACGAGTCGATATAGCCATGTCCGTCTGTCTGTCTGTCTGTCTGTCCGTCTGTATGAACACCTAGATCTCAGCAACTATAAGAGCTAGAGACACCATATTCGGGATTTAGGTTCCCCTATTCAGTAAGCAGCACGAGTTTGTTTTAGATTTTGGATACCTCCCCCCCTTCCCACGTAAACCGCAAAAAGCTGCTGTAACCACAGTTTTAAAGCTATTGATTTGTAATTTGGTATTTAACTAGTTTATGACATTCTCTATCGACGCTGTGAATTTTGTTTCGATCGGATAAGAAACAGCGGAACATATGCCACAGACAATTTACCTCACTTGGCAGAGGGGGGGTGGTGTGCCTTGCATACGCGGGTAGCTTAGTGTGTTTGTTTGTATGTATGCATGTATGTTTGTATGTACATATACTCAAAGTAAAGGGTTTCCTACTGTCGGTTACGTCCGACTGTTTTTAAATTATATTTAAATAATAAATACAAAATATTTGTTTTATGTGCTTTTAGTTACCTCCACGAGATGGTGAACTAAGCCCGCCTCCCATACCGCCCCGACTCAATCATTCCATGGCAACCATGGGCTATGGGCGTCATCCCAAGGAGTTTATGGGTAAAAGCAGCAGCCTGCTCTTACCCAATACGAGCAGTATTATGATACGCCGCAATTCCGCCAAGCAACCGTCGTTGGGGGCAACGGCAACGGCAACGGCATCAAATGTGGCTGCTGCGGGTACAACAACAACAACAACATTGGGCTCTGTGATCCCGACAAATCCCATGCTGATCAACGTGTCGCAGTCAACAACGGCAACCGATGAAGCAGCTGCAGCAGCAACAGCAGCCTCCCCAATCAATATCCCCGGCATTGAGCTCCTCAACGACCACATCACCAATGACGCCCATGACGCCAATGTCTCCATACATTCCCAGCAACATTGAGAGCAACAGCTCCAGCAGCTATCAGACGCGTGGCAGGCAGCAGCAGCAGCAGCAGCATCAACAGATGGCGTATGCGCATCAGCAGCAGCATCTACAGCATCATCATCACCACCATTCACTGCATCAACATCATTCACATTCACATCAGCATCCATCGCAGCATCCAAATAGACGCTCGTCTCCAAAGGAATTCTACTCGATTGACACCAACACGAACCATGAGGGCACACCCAAACTTCCACCAAAACCTAGTCTAAGCGCTAACTTCTACAACAATCCAGGTAAGCTACAAAGCAGAGCTGGTAAAACTTCGATATTGACAATAGCGATTAGGGATATAGACATAGTTAGATTGATAGATAAGATTGCGATATAGACTTAACGATACTTCAAAGTATCGATATATATCGACAATATCTTTTTTTTGACAATTGGTTGGACTTCTTGCCAAAGGATTGGGATAAAAATACATTTTTTGTAGATAGTTGTTGATATGTTTTGGGAAAACATCACCAACCTTGGTACCTTGAGATCCGTTCCAAGAAATTCTTTTTCAAATTTTTGCTTGTTACTTTAATTTTGTTAAGGTTTGACTACGATAATATCGAACTTTAAATAAGTTCATACCAGAACTGCCCAGACGGGCAGATCAGTGGGACGGAGGTTACAGTCGGACGTAACCGACCGTAGGAGACCCTTTACTTTGAGTATATGTACATACAAACACAATCAGACGCACACACACTAAGCTACCCGCGTATGCAAGGCACACCACCCCCCCTCTGCCTAGTGCGGCAAATTGTCTGTGGCACATGTTCGCTGTTTCTTATCCGATCGAAACAAAATTCATAGCGTCGATAGAGAATGTCATAAAATAGTTAAATACCAAATTACAAATCAATAGCTTTAAAACTGTGGCTACAGCAGCTTTTTGCAGTTTGCGGGGGATGGGGGGGAGGAATTCAAAATCTAAAACAAACTCGTGTTGGTTACTGAATAGGGGAACCTGAATCCCGAATATGGTGTCTCTAGCTCTTATAGTTGCTGAGATCTAGGTGTTCATACAGACGGACAGACAGACAGACAGACAGACGGACATGGCTATATCGACTCGGCTTGTCGTCCTGATCAAGAATATATATACTTTGTGGGGTCTGCCACGCCTCCTGGGTGTTACACACATTTCCTCTTTGCACTAAACTAATAGACCCTTTTTACTTTTTTGAAGTAAAGGGTCTAAATACACAAACTTGTGTTTTCACTTGTATTTAATTCGCTATATTCTTATTTGCCATTTTTTCAAAGAGTTTTCCTACGTCCCAATTGCCAAATTTTAATATTTATCCGATTCTTTGTCTGTTGTTCTTTAATCTATAAATTAGTTGCGAAACAAACTTGATTTCAATGTAATACAACCACCGTCAATACATACCTATGAGACTAATTTATTCATATTAACACTTAGGACAACCACACAGTTTAATAATATGCATTTATTTGCCTCATAATGTGTGGCGATTTTAAATGACTAAAATATCGCAGTATCGAAGAAGATTATCGTAAATCCAAAAATCGATATTATCGAATTATTTTACCAGCTCTATTGCAAAGCTTCAAATTCAGGTTGAATCTAATTCTAACTAATTGAATCTAATTCTAATTCTAATTCTAACTCTTGTCTTTTCACAGATAAAGGTACGATGTTTCTTTACCCAAGTACAAACCAAGAATAATATTTATTGCCTGGCGATGTGTGATAGGACAACAAAAACAAAAATGCAGCAACAAATACGTGGATAAATTTGAAAGATTTATATATATACTATATATAGATGCGACAAAGCAACAAACTAAAAACAAAAACGTTAAAGTGTATATGTATTGTATATGTATATCTGTCTGAGTGCGTATTCAAATGGACCGAGTTAAAACTGATGGAATTTTATTATTCGCAACTCAAACAAAGTAACAGAAAAACAAACACACAACACAAAATGCAAAATGCAAATTTATGTTATTATATATTAATTATATTATAAAAAGAATTGTAAATATCGAGAATATTGTATTGATCGTAGAGCGTAAAAAACAATAAAGTATAACACTATTGTTAGATATTTCATTACGTATCTTAACTTACTATTGATAAAGAAGGATCTAATTAAACTTCTTGTACTAATATCTTGTATGTGAGGATAAGTGTAAAGCGACCTACGGAGGTCTGTTGTACCCCCTACTAAACTTAATTCTTTTGGGCTCTTATTAAGATGGTCTCTAAGTGCACTGTGAGTAATTAGTAATTCTGTAGGGATTCTAAGCGAGTTTTTTTCTGTACGCTCTGTTTGAACCTGTTTTTAGTATAGTATAATATAGTGTAGTAATAGTTCGGCCTGCGAGTATTGAGCTCGGCTAACGAGAGTTCGTCCAACGAGTATTTGGCCAACGGGAGTTCTTCCAATGGGAGTTCGGCCAGCAAGAGTCGAGCCAGCAAAAATTGCGGCAATGAATTCGGTCAACGAGTATCCGTCCGAGAGTTCGGCCATCAAGAGTTCGGCTATTGAGAGTTGGGCCGGAGCGAGTTCGACCAGCAAGAGTTAGGGGACGTATGAAGGTGGGCCAGCGAGAGTTGGGCCAACGAGAATTCGGCAAAGGCCCCGGAGGTGGTCGTCCGAGCGAAGCGGTGTCACACTCAGACTCCTAGTATTATACTTTGTACTCTCTAATCATATTAATCTATTGTGAAACGCGCATTGCAATCGGTAAATAAACATCAAAATTATTCAAGAAGTAATTTATCAATTCTACGTCTGGCTGTGCAATAAAAAGAGCGCGCCTGAAGAGTTCTCAAGAATTTCCTATGGCGTTAAAAAGTGGGGAGAATTTTCTCTACTGTTAGTTGCGTTTGACTCTTACCATTTTTCGAATTCTTTAAATAAATGTTTTGAAATTTTTGTATGCTTATAACTTCTTCCTATTTTATTTTATACGATTTTCATGCAACATTATTAAGTGTCCAATGACCTTGTTAAGCCGTAAAACTCAATTCCAAAACTGTGCCATTAACCAGTTGAAATAACCATTATCTAACCACACCGGAACACCTTGCTTAAAGACTGAGACACTTATAAATATTATGGTTAATTCGTTTCAAATAGGAAAGCCCTCAGTCGGGTCAGACGAGAATACCAGAATACTAGATGTCGACATTAGACGGGGCATAGCGAAAGAGATCTCATTAACAGCGATTGTGCTACTCGTGTTGACGCTGTTGTGCATTGCAATTATATTAAATAACAAAAACCACAGGTAACAAGATATACACACAATATGTATATTAAAAATAAAAAAAAATTAAATAATATACAAACGTTGCGTTTCCTTTCGCTTTTACACATAAATGACGTCGCTCAAATGCTTCCTGAATTTTGGATGATTGCTTTAACTGGTTTCCCATGTGTGAGACATATTTATTTTAGCACCGCGCCAGCCCCGGTTATTATGGCATTTCTTTTCAAGTGTTATTACTTGTATATTCTAAAATAAATTTACACAAACTCAAATAATTCTATAAAAACGTGAATATTTTATTAAAATTCGATTTCCGTTTAATTTTTCCAAATTAAATTGTAATTAAAGCACAAATTTATGATTACATAAAGCAGGCAAACTTTATTGATCAGTTCCTTTCGGGAATCAACTGAAAAAAGGGTTGGTACCGACGGTTGAATAACCGTGCCCCACAATTTGCGTCACAGCAAATGCAAACATCCAGAAATCGAAAAACAAATGCAAAATACCAAAAAGTTGAAATTTTTTAAGTGAAACAAAAATTAAGAAAATATTCGACACGCAATTAACTAGATTTAGCAATGTTTGTTGTCTGTAATTTCGCTTTTATTTGAAAAGAAAATGTATGTGCAATTAAAATGAAATTTTCCCAATCAGATATTGGTTCATCAAGGCCATTGCCCTAGATCAGTTCCTTAAATTGTCATTGCTGAGTGAAAATAAATTTG
The DNA here is from genome assembly GCA_035045125.1 of Hypselothyrea guttata. Taxonomy (NCBI): domain Eukaryota; kingdom Metazoa; phylum Arthropoda; class Insecta; order Diptera; family Drosophilidae; genus Hypselothyrea; species Hypselothyrea guttata. The sequence goes on from JAWNNJ010000919.1 coordinate 46,369, forward strand.
TTGTATAGTAAAAAAGCGAGCCCGCTCGTGTGTTTTTTCTCTGACAAGCGATGTTCTTCCGCATGGAAAGAGAAAGTTGTTGGAAATTGTTATGACAGACATGATAATATTCTGTTCAAGGTAAATCAAGTGATTGGCGAGATAATTAGCGTTCATTTCTCTGATAATCTTGACCAACTTAGTATAGATTGTAGCATTAATGCTACGCGACCTACGGCAACAAATGCATACATAAGTAGCCTGAGAATTGCAGCTCTTTGCTAACTATTTTGCATATCACGTTTCACGTTTCAATTGTGCAAAAAAAAATAAAATAAATATGTAAGAAGTTACAAAAAAAAAACACCCACCGCAATTGCACAAATTACTTAATGAATTTGCATTTAACTGATGGTTTAATTGCGGCTAATGAGAGAGAAACCACCTTATACAACAACAATAAGCGCAATTTTCTCTTCGTCTCGCATAATTAGCATTTCAATTGGACAAACTGCCAGCTACATAATTGTATTACATGAGCAGATCAATTGGCTACTTTTGATATACTAAATAGTTACAAAAAATACCCCAATAATACTAAAAAACTGCGCTATTTTGCTTCTTGATTGCACGATGACAAATTCCGCGTAAACCATGATCATTTGATGAAAATCCCCACGATTCGCGCGTCATCAGATTTTGAACCAGAAAAATAACCATCGTAATAAGTTCAACATAAAAACGTGAAAATGCTTCAGAACGACTAAGGAATGCTCTAGATAATCTTCTATAGATGCTTATTTAAATTCTAAATAAATAATATAAATAAATACATTAAAAGTTGTTATTATAGTAAAAATTCAAAATATTTAAATTAAAAAATTGAAATTTACTCCTTTTATTCGCTACAATGTTTTTTTAATTAGTTGCTTCTAATAAATTTAAATAATTTAAATATTTTTTAAATGAAAAAGACATCTCTAACTAATTTGCATTTAAGCAAATCAATAAAATTGTTAGTTCACTTTATCCGTTGCATTTTAATGTTTGCAAATTAAATACTAATTAAATTATTATTCTTTGCAAATATTTTTTATTTACATTTAAAATATAGGGTACAGGGTATTCTACAGTCGGGTGCGTCCGACTGATCTGCTTCAACCATTCGGGTATTGAATTATTTTTTAGTGCAATTATATTATGCATTTCATTGGTGTACATTTTTAATGTCTTAATCTAAGGGAATTTCATAAATAACAATTTAAACTAAAACTTGTCAACGGTTAAATGAAAGTAAAATTAGGCGTAAATAAAATGTGGGGAATTCCACGATGACACATATGCCCTCCTTATGGATGCCGCTAATTAGGCTATCTTTAGCGACAGGAGGAGGTTGCAACAGGCAATCAATAAGCTGCCAGCTGGATAATCATCATGATGATGATGATGTTAATGATGGGCTTGAAATCGGCTGTTGCAGGTGTCTTTTATAACTTTCCCAAGAGAATGCACACTCACACACATATATATATATATATATACATATGTAATCCGTCGACTGGCGATCGGGTTTTTGAGCGATTCTTGCTCGTCATGGGAGAACGTCGGCATTGTTTTTATGTAAGTCGTGTCGCGTGTGGTTGTGTGTGTTAGCAGCTTTTATAAAAGCAGCAAGATCGCCAAGAATACGTTCAGTTCAGAATTGTGTGAACTTGAGAATCATTGTCAAGTGCGAGGATCCCGAAAACCAGAAAGTGTTCTAAAGGAATTCAGCTCGCAATTGAAGCAAAACAGAGCAAAACGCAACGCATCCCATTTAGAAACAGTTTAGGGTTGAGAGTTCAGAGTTCATTCGACAGCTCGTACGTTCGAGTGGTGCCAACAAAATGCTGGCCAGTGAGAATTTCCCAACATCGCTGCACTTCAAGAAATCTATATATAAGCCGTACAATGGCAACACCGAAGAATTGGCAAAGACGCTGGCATTAAGCACGTCCTCAACGGGTGATGACAATGTGATCGAATCAGTTGTCTCCCAACTCCCAGCTAAAATGCTGATCAACGGCAATAGCAGCAGCAATAATAACAATAACAATAATAATAATATTGGCAATGGCCTATCCAGCTTTGTGGCCAGCCATCCGTCGGCCGAGTTTGAGGGATTCATACGTGCCTGCGTGGATGAGATTATCCAGCTGGCCGTCTTTAAGGGCACCAACCGCTCCTCCAAGGTGGTCGAGTGGCATGAGCCTGCGGAATTGCGTAAATTGTTTGACTTTGAGCTGCGTGAGAACGGGGAGTCCGAGGAGAAGCTGCGCCAGTTGCTGCGGGAAACCATACGGTTCTCTGTGAAGACCGGACATCCGTACTTCATCAATCAACTGTATTCCGGCTTGGATCCGTACGCTCTGGTTGGTCAGTGGCTAACGGACGCCCTGAATCCCAGTGTCTACACGTACGAGGTGTCTCCGGTGTTCACATTGATGGAGGAGCAGGTGCTCAGCGAAATGCGACGCATTGTGGGATTCCCCAACAATGGACATGGCGACGGCATCTTCTGTCCAGGTGGCTCCATCGCCAACGGCTATGCCATCAGCTGTGCACGCTACCAATATGCACCCGAAACCAAGGTAAACCATTTCAAAGCCAAGGCCAATACAATTGACATTCCTCTTTGGCTCACACATTCGTATTTCGTTTTGCTTTGCTTTGTCGCGTTCTCCTTTTGTTACATTTTTGTTGCTTTTGTTTGTAGCCAAACAAAGCGGAAGCGAAATGCAAGCGACCTCTAGACAATATAACTATAACTCGGATGTCGTTTCAAACGCGGCGTTAAACATATTAGTCACAGTTCGAGCGAGTACAAAGCTTTAATTAATATTAATATACATTATTTTATATTTAATTAGATTTATTTGTAGTATTTTTGTTGGATTTCTGCAACTCGGACTTCTGTTTTATTTTTATTTATCCAAAGCGCTTACGGCTAGCATGGCGTATGCGCAATGTGCTCAAGAATATTGTCATTGCTTTAATTGCTTTAAGAATGTGTTTCAAAATTTGTTCAATTAACTGTAACTTTTCTGTTTTAATCTGTAGTAATTCAATTAATTTTCATTTTCGACTTTTATTTCCAATTTTTGTTGTTATTTATTATCCAATCCATATTATTTAAACCTGTTTCGACAAAAGACACTATTTTTTAAATTTTTTTATATTATTTACTTGTTTATTTGAGATATGTTATCCTAATGCTACAAGCATAAAACTTATAAATTATTGCATTAGTCACTATTGATATGTATAAAACAATATTTGAACTAGTAATTCTTTTAGTTAATGTTACAACGAATTTTTTTACACTTCACTTTGATTTTGGATTAGAGGAAAACTACAGAAAACTTTAAATTTTACATTCAGAAGGTTTCTAACAACGTCACAAGAAAAAACATAAGCTATATTTTAGTTATTATTTCAGTAAATTAAATAATATTCACAAACCGGTACCAAAACCAAAAAATTGGGCTTCAACTAAAATATTTTTATCGAAAACTTGACTTGGAGGGAATGGAGCTTGTAATTCCAGCCCTTTTTTGGTTTTAATTGTTTTAAAAATGTTGCTTAAATTAGTTGTATTATTCTTAACATTTGACTATTATTTTTATATATTTATTTCCCCAGCAAAATGGTTTATTTAACGCCCAGCCCTTGATAATATTCACATCAGAGGATGCACACTATTCGGTGGAGAAGCTGGCCATGTTCATGGGCTTTGGCAGCGAGAATGTGCGTAAGATTGCCACCAACGAAGTGGGCAAGATGCGTCTGGATGACTTGGAGAGACAGGTGCAACTGTGCCTGGACAACAAATGGCGGCCTCTGATGGTGTCTGCCACAGCTGGCACCACTGTGCTGGGCGCCTTTGATGAGCTGGTGGGCATCTCTGAAATCTGCCGCAAATATAAGATGTGGATGCATGTGGACGCTGCCTGGGGTGGCGGAGCGCTCATGTCCAAGAAATATCGCCAGCTGCTGAATGGAATTGAACGGTGAGTACGATAATAGGTCCCATCTATGCTGGGTTTCCCAACAAAAAAAAAAAAAAACAGCTCCCTCACTAATACGATCCACAAATCACAAATCACAAGATCGCAAAAGTATAGTTTCGGTCCAGTTGGTCTTCCCTCAACCTACAACACCCTCTTAAATCATGTGTCCGGTCAAAAGCATTTTGTTCAAACAAATTCGATTACCGGTCTTTTGAGTTTGATGGTTAAACGATTCAAAAGAGCTCCATGGCTCTTATTAGCTGAGCAGGCTACGATTATGTTCTTTTTCGATCACTCGATGAGAGATCGACTCGTGTCTTACGCTTAGACCAAAATCTCAGATCGAGAGCACAAGCGAAACGAAAAAGAGATCGCAAGCGTTTGAAATTTTTCTCATTGCAGGACCGTGTACAAAAATGCGGTTTACCGTTTTGTGCGAACTCTAAAAAAACATATTAATAATAAATTTATATTATTGTTTATTTAGTGCCGATTCGGTCACCTGGAATCCACACAAGCTTCTGTCGGCCTCGCAACAGTGCTCCACTTTCCTGACGCGCCACAAACAGATCCTCAGCCAATGCCACTCGACAAACGCCACGTACCTGTTCCAGAAGGACAAGTTCTATGACACATCCTTTGATACGGGCGACAAGCATATACAGTGCGGTCGTCGTGCGGATGTCTTCAAGTTCTGGTTCATGTGGAAGGCCAAGGGCAGCAAGGGCTTTGAGGCGCATGTGGAGCAGGTTTTCCGCATGTCCGAATACTTCACGCAGAAGCTAAGGGAACGTCCGGGCTTTGAGTTGGTGCTGGAGAAACCGGAATGCACAAATATTACCTTCTGGTATGTGCCGCCCAGTCTCAGACAGATGGAACGTAATCAGGAGTTCTACGACAAGCTGCATAAGATAGCGCCCAAGGTCAAGGAGGGCATGATCAAGAAGGGTTCCATGATGATCACGTATCAGCCGCTGCACAAGTTGCCCAACTTCTTCCGTCTCGTGCTGCAGAATTCGTGTCTGGAAGAGTCCGATATGGAGTATTTCCTCAACGAGATCGAATCGTTGGCACAGAAATTGTAGAGCACGTTAGAAGCAAACTTTTCTTGGCATAAAAGAACATTCTTCTTAGACGATAGTTGATGTACATACATACATACTTACTTATATATACATAATGGTATTACAGCTGTATCATCGAAATGTTTTAGTATTTTAAGCTGACAAATAAATAAACCTAGAGCGAGTGCAAACACTTGCATAGACTAAATAATTTCAGTTTTTTACCCTACATCTCAGTAAAGGAGAGAGCAGATATTAATGCCCTAAAGATACTCTACTTTATTCGGAACATTGGATTGATGAGAGATCAATACTATCAACAATTGGTTAGTTTAGGTAGTAGATAATACCGTCAAACCCTGGATATGGGTTCTACATAGACCAAAGATGGTCCTTAGTGATATCGAGATAGGAGTATCCTAGAAAAGGGTTATCCATAGATCCATCCATATCAATAATAATACATTGTGAAAAACAAATCAACAATTTAATCAGTTTCAACAAGTTAACAAACTAGACTTTAGGTTCTCTGCTGCTTGATCCATTCCCATTCATTGATATCGTTGCCGCCAGCCTTCTCGATCGCCTGCTCCACGCTCAGGCTCTGGCCAGGCGCAATGCCGTAGCCGATCTGCAGGCCATGGGGATTCGATGGCGTCTGGCAGTCCATGGTGCACTCCTTGCGCAGCACGGTGTCCACTTCAACGGACGAAAAGAAGGCCACCGACATGGGCAGATCCGACAGGCCGATGCGTGAGGCGCAGAACGAACGCGTTAACAAATTGGTCACGTGCATGGCCAGCGCCGCCTTATAGGCCAGCTCCTCCTTGACCAGATAGCGCAGCTCGTCGTGGAAGCTCAGACAGAAGCGGGCATGCGGTCCCAGCAGCCAGCGCATGCTCACCAGCATCAGATGCAGAAAATCCACAGCTCCGCTCTGCACCACCCAGTTGACCCGCGTGGGCAGAAAGCGTTGCTCCTGCTGCTCTGTGGTCTCCAGCGCCCGACTGAGGCGACAGCCCAGAAAGGGCGTCTCCGGCTTTTCGCGTGTGGCAATCTCCTCCAGCCGATTGAACATGGCGCTCTCCGTGCCCCCCTGCCAGCTGGGGCGATGGAACACCTCGTGGACGGTGCGCTGACGCTGCACAGCCAAGCGATTGGCCTCGTAGCCGCTGTAGCTGTTGGATGGGAATTGTATTATTAGTTTATTTATTTAAATGTCGATTAAGTCTTAATCAACTAAGTAAACTATGAAAACTTAATTTACAAACTAAAAAAATATCGCGGGCTATCGCCCGCAAGACATGCCCGTCGGGCAAGCCCGACTGTCTTATACCCTGTTCCAAAGATCAGCCTTTCTAGTACAGTATTCTATTTAAAATATATTTTGAATCTATTTCAATTTATATTCCGAATACTAACTTTGTATGTTGAATAAAAATATTTTATTTATATTATTTCCCCGCTCGAATCCGCTAACAATTAAGATATATAATCGATACCCAGGGAATACCACGAGGAGGCCTATGGTATATCGGGATATTATTATATGTAGCATAGCCTACTACTACTTACATATACATCAAAATTAAATTTAAATAATGTCAATGTATTGTATTTATGGCCATTGTTCGCGGTAGGGGCGTGGCATCCAAAATTTGGAATAAACTTGTTCTGCGTATGGTATACACCTTTCAAAAATGACCAAAACGGCTGCTCTAGCTCTTATAGTTGCTGAGATCGACGCGTTCATACAGACGGACAGACGGACAGACGGACGAGACAGACAAGGCTAAATCAACTCGTCTTGTCCTCCTGATCAAGAATATATATACTTTGTGGGGTCTACCACGCCTCCTTCTGCCTGTTACATACATTCTGACAAAGTTATTAACCCTGTATTTCCCATTTTTCAATGGGTACAGGGTATAATTAAGCTCAAACAAATTACAATGAAATCAAATTGATACATTTAAGAGTATAAAATTAATTAATAAAACAAATTAAAAACCAGTAAGGACGGAGCTACAGTCGGACGCAACCGACTGTAGGAGACCCTGTACTTTCCGTTTTCTTTGCTGTTTCTTATTCGATTGTAATGTAATTCACAGCATCGATGGGGATTGTCAAAGACTACGTACATGCCACATCCCAAATCTTTAGCTTTAAAACTGAAGTTTTTAAACTGCAAACTGTTGATAAATTTGTTTTTCGATTAGCGGAGGAATGAGCGGAGTTATCAAAAACCCAAACTAACTTGATCTGATGGCTGCATAGGAGAACATAAATACCAAAAAATTGTATTTCTAGCTCTTATAGTTTGCAAGATCTAGGTGGCTGCTCTGTCTGCGCTATCTTCGCTGTTTCTTTTCCATTGGTAAAATAATTCACAGCATTAATGGATAATGCCATAGGCTGCGTACATGCCAAATCCCAAGTCTATAGCTTTTAAACTGTGGCTGTAGTGGCGCTTACATATATTTATAAAACAATTTACTGCTGTATAACTTCGCTGTTTCTTCTCCGTTTGTAATGTAATTTACAGCATCGATAAATAATTCAATAGGCTACGTACATTTCAAATCACAAGTATGTAGCTTTATGATTGTGGCTGCAGTGGCACATACATGCATTTTGAAAAAAATTGTCTCTTGCATTTCTTCGCTATTTCCAATTAAAATCATAAATAAATTAACATCATCGGTGAAGAATACCTTAGGCTACGTATATGCCAAATTACAAGTATGTAGCGGTATTATTGTGGCTGCTGTGGCGTTTATAGTTTTCGAGATTTTTGAGGTAGGTGTAGATTTTTGATGATTCGCGGATGAAGGAGGCGAGATATCAAAAGTTTGAAACAAACTTGATCTGCTTGCATTAGCTGACTACCTAAATCCGGAAAGGTGGTGTCTCTATCTCTTTTAGTTGCTGAGGATCTAGGTGTTCATACAGACAGACGGACAGACGGACATGGCTATATCAACTTAGCTCGTCGTCCTGAGTCAGAATATATATACTTTGTGGGGTCTACCACGCTTCCTTCTGCCTGTTACATACATCTGTCAGTTGCACTAAACTAATAGACTCTTTTACTTTTTTAAAGTACAGAGTCTAAAAATAAAAGATAATCTGAAGAATAAATCACATTAAAATGCAATCAATTTAAAGGAAAGGTTCAGCGTTTGCTGCATCGATTGTGGAAAACCCAGAAAAACCAAATCAGACCAAGATTAGTGGTTAGTTGGCATAGCGAATTCAATATAGAGAGAGAATTCAATAAAGAGAGTTCTTGAGAAATTAATTAACAATATGCGGTACAAATAGAGCATAATAAAAATTAATATGCATAGCATAATCACAGGTGCATATAGGAAGAAAAACACGATGAACATTTCTAGACAGTCTGCAAGGGATTTAAAAAGGACAGGCGAGTCAACATCACATAAATTCAATCTATGAACAAATAAAATGCCAGCAGTTGGAAATTATTTGAAGGAGTTCAAAGTTTAATAGAAAGCAATCTAGCAGAGTAAGACGGAAATAGAAGAATCCCCATTTGATAGGATAGAATAGATTCTAGACTGATTCTACACTATTTTGATACACTCTATATTTGGGAGAGGTTTTTAAGAAAATGTGGTAGTAAAGAAGAATATAAAAGTTTGGTGATGTAAAGGTCGTTGGATTCTTTAGACCTGCGTTTTATGAATCCATAAACAGCTTTTGCCTTTCTTATAATAGCAGTAATATGTGGTGTGAAGCTGAGTTTAGGATCAAATATTACACCAAGGTCTTAAAACATTTTTACTCTTATTTAATTTTAGATAATTAGACATACACCAGCGGTGCAGAGAATTCAAATGGTCTTGTAAACGGTAGCTTAGAATCGTTAGAAGAGTTGAAGTTTTACGTACGGTCTGTCGTCGAGTTCGTCGTGAAACTCTTGGCGGAGTCGATAGACGCGCTTTCCCTTGGTGGCAGCGAACATCTTCATGGCCTTGGCCTTGGCCTGGGTGGCGCTGAGCGTGGGATTGAACTGCTGCAGCAGCGTCTCGGCAAACTGCTGGCCAGCTCCGTAGATGCGCGCGTAGTTCAGCACCTTGGCATGATCGCGTGAGATGCCCACAACCTTGGCGGTAATGGAATGCATATCGCTGCCGTTCGACTTGCTGCCGCTCAATGTCATCCAGCCCAGGGGCGTGGCGCCATGCTCGCCATGCGCATACGCATCGCCCAGCACCGAGGCAATCCACAGCTCCTGCGAGTCCACATCGGCCCCCACCAGCTTGTAGCCCGGAGGGGCCTGCACCATGGCACGCAGCTCGGAGCCAATGCGATCGGCGCGCGAATTCGACGCCGTCATCCAAGTGGACTCCATGGCGCGACGCGTCAACGTGCCGGCAACCACAACCTGCGGACAAATCGCACCATATGCCATCCGCTGTGCGGAGGATCTCAGCTCCAGGGGCAGCTCCTCCTCCTTCAGCCAGACCACCAGCTGGTTGAGTATGCGATCTCGATTATTGCGCCAATAGGACATCATGCGTGCGATCTCAATGACGCGCGCTGCCGCCTGGCAGGTGGGATCGCCGCTGCTGAGCGCGTGCTCCGAGAACTTGTTGAGGAAGTCCTTGGACAGCGGATTGCCCACCCGATGCGAGGCTCCGTTCTTGTGCGGCAGCTTGAGGAAGAAGCAGCAGTCGTCCAGCAGCTGATTGCACCACACACCGGAACCTGCGAATGTAAGCGATTATTTATTACTTAGACCAGTAAAGCAAGAATAATTTAGTTAAAATTTAAAATTAAGCATAAGAAAATAATTCAATTAATAGATTTAAGATTCGATATTCAGTGATAAAGATAGGAAGTAGATAATCTGGGAAATAAATGGAATTAAAGCATTATGGGCGGTGCCGATCAGTCGTACGTGTTCGACGGTAGAATACCCTGTACCCAAATTTCAAATAGAATTTTATACAAACGTCATACGAAGCGTAGCAGCAATGCTTCTTCTTAAGTACTTGCGCTGGGTCAGATCGAGCTACGCAAAGTCGGAAATATTGTTTCTTGAATAGCTTCTGTGTTTATAAACCGATTTTAGTGCGCTTTTCCGCATAGTTAAATATAATAGAAGCGAGTATATATTCCAACTAACAACCTTCTACGGTGAAAATTAGGCTTGTTATGCGACCTTTTATGTTAAATAATACGCTAATTATGTGGGGTGTATTGATGTTGGACGTGAAGCGAGCGTAGCATCCAAGATTTGAAATAAACTTGATCTGCGTATTGTATACAGTTACCTCCAACCAAAAATGGTTGCTTTAGCTCTCATAGTTTCTGAGATCGGCGCTGTCAAACACACAAACGGACATACTATTAAATTCGCTATCCTACCTTCTATTAAATTCGCTATCCTACCTTCTATTAAATTCGCTATCCTACAATATCTAACTCAATCTAACATTTCATCTAAACCAATGTAGATTTATATATTTGTTTAACTCAACTAACCACTAATCTTGATCTGATTGAGTTTTTCTGAGTTTTCCCATATCCTCGCAGCATATGCTGGACCTTTATTTTCTTTTTTCTTTAAATTTGATTTAATATTTTAATCTTATTCTTTTCCCCAGATTTTCTTATTTTTTTTATATTTTTAAATTAAGTTTTATTTATTTTTAATTTCAATTTTTTATTATTAATATTAATTTGTAATTAAATTTTTCTTGGCCGACTGGTCTTAGTCGACACTTAAATAAATAAATAAATGGTTTTATCGACTCGGCTCGTCATCCTGATTTTTGTCACGCCCTGCCTGTTAATACATTCCCACAAAGTTATTAACTTTGTTTTTACCCATTTCTAATCAATCAATTTATAAAGAAATAAAAACTAACTGTCCTGCGATTGGACAGATTCGGAAGATCAATAAGAAGCAATCTAGCCGAGTAAAAAGGTAATCAAAGATGGGTATCCTTATTTGATCCGATGAGGGAAAGTAAACAGAATTTTGTTGGACTTATTCTACTCTTTCTTGATATGTAGTAATCAAGAATAACATGGAGGAGCAGTATCCAAAATTAGGACGTACTAAAGAGGTATAAAAGAGTTTGGTGAAGTAAGGGTTGTTAAATTCTTAAATCCAGCGTTCAATGAATCTAAGTCATCTTTGATCTCGTTGCTAAATGAATAGGAATACAAGGGGACTTTCTCGAGCTGCTCACCCTTGTACTGCTCCTCCAGTCGCTGCTGTCGCTGCGAGATCTTCTTGAAGTACTGCCGCTTGCCCAGGTGCTCGTCCACCTGCACCGGCAGCATTTGCATCGCCAGCTCACAGTGCTCGGCGGAGGCGAACTGCTGCGCAAACTCTGGGATGGCACAGCGGGCGAGCAGCTGCTCCATGGGCAGCGAGCTGCTCACGCTGTCCGGCGGGTTGCGAAACGGCACCAGGAAGCCCCAGCCGTGCTCCCGTCGATAGTGCAGTGGATAACCCTCCCAGCAGAGCGACAGTAGCTTCGGCGCAATCTGCATGCCAGTGCTGATGCCGCTGGCACCTGGCGTCCACGGCTCATCCTCCTGTTGGGCTCCCTCAGCTGGTGGCTTGCAGCAGAGCTTGCGATACCATTGAGGATAGCCGGGCAGCAGGGGGCGTCGGGCGGGCAGCAGCGCGCGCTGGTCGTAGAGATGCTGGAACTTCTGTTGCAGACGCAGCTGCTCCGGCGGCATCTGCTGGGATCCCCTTGGCTGCTGCACCGTAGGCAGCTCCTTGCGCTTGGGCGCCTGCTTTAGCTTCAGAGCCTGCACGCTCCAATCCTCATCCCAGAGCCACAGATGCTCCCGATATTCCTCGTTGTGCAGCAGCGCGCAAGCCTCTTGGGCTCGCCTGCCCAGGTGGTACTTGGCCTCGATGCTCAGATCCTCGTAGGCCAGCTGTGCATCGCGTATGTAGCGCTCCCAGTTGGAGTTCACTGGCAAGTAGGCGGATCCCATCTCCAGCATGCCCGCCAGCGTGACGGGGTGTGGAAAGCGCTGCTTGAACATGGGATAAAGCACGCGTAGTATGCGCTGCGTGGCCTCCACATCGCCGGCACAGTAGTTGACCAGGGATTGAAAATGCTGACGCACTTGCTCCAGCGTGCCCTCGACGAATATGTTGCGCGGCTCCTTGGACAAGGGCTTGCCGCCGCAGTAGAGGCGATGCACATCGACCAGGCTGTTGAGGGAGCTCTGCTGCAGCCAGTCGAGATCCTCGGCAGCCGGCTCCTTCTTGGACTTGAGCATGGCACGCTGGTAGCTGGTGACGCCGCTCACGCACATGTGCAGCGACATGGTGTCCACAAAGCGCGTGCCCGTGTCCTCGATGAAATACTGCTCCTTCAACCGAGCCCTATCGTAGGAGACATTGTGGCCCACCACCAGATTGGGTTTGCCTGCTCCCAGCGGTATCAGCTCGTCTGGAGTGTGGTGCGGGCGTTCGCTCTGATCCACATCGATGGGCTGCACGTGCGGCACGCTCAGCCGATGCTTCGTCAGCTTGGGGCTGACCCAACAATACCAGCGCTTGGCGCTAACCGCTGTGGCCAGCACGGGAGCGCTGCCCTCCCGCACGCACACCTCCACGTCGAACACAATGCCCTGCTCCAGAGGATGCGGCACCGGCGTGGCAGTGCCGTCCACAGGATCATAGGCCGTCCAGCCGGCGTAAAAGGCCCAGCGCTTGGGCTTCGCGGGCAGCTCTGCAAGTGCAACAAGTGGCTGCAGCAGCGTCTCGTATGGCGCCACCTGCTCCCTGGCTATGGCGTGGAAGTGCTCCTCTATATTCCGGCCACGCAGCGGCGGCAGCTTCAGCTCCACATCCGGAGCTCTTGAGGTATTCTCCACTTCGATGCCGTGCCGATGCAGTTCAGCATTGTAGAGCTTGGCAGCGGCTCTTTGCTGCTCCGAGTACTCCCTTCTGGCCTGTGGGAATATCTGCCTGTGCAGATTCTCTGAAATCATCTGCACCTTCACCAGATTCTCAGCGTAATCTCCGGAATTCTCCGACCCTGGCGTAATTGCCGGCGCCGCATGTTTTGTTTTCAGCTTGTTTCTGCTGGGAAGCTTGCGGAACACTTTAATGCTGCTGCTGGCGTAGTGTTCACGTCCGGCCTTTGTGGCATAGCAGCGAAGCAGGCGCATTGTTAAACAGTTTCAAACATTATTTTCAAATTTTATTCACAGAACTCAGCACGAAGTGTAAT
>JAWNNJ010000922.1:0-13876 GCA_035045125.1 Hypselothyrea guttata
TATAAATATAGGTAATCCAGATAATATCCAGATTTTTACTCTTAACCATCGAAATCATCGAGGTTCGCAAACATGCATGTTTTTGACCACTACTATAAAATGGTATGCATACTTAATCGTTTGTGTTCTTGCAGATCGCGACGCCTCGGTGTTTCTGCAGATAGCGCAGTTCTGCAACCACTTGGTGGCGAATCACGCCGATCCGCATGTGAGCGAGCTGCAGAAGAACGTTGTGACCTACCTGTCGGGGGACAATCTGCACGAGAAGAACCGTCAGCAGCAGCACTTCAGCTATACCGGGATACTGGATTCGATACCGGTGCGCTACGCTCAGATCCAGAGCTTCTATGCCAAGTTCAAGGCGAACAAAAAATGAGTGTGGTGCGAGAGTAACAGCAGCAGCGGGCGCTAAGGTGGCAAAACAAGCTGATGTAATGCAGATGCACGACGAAGTCAGTTGTCGAATTGCAGATGCAACGAATGCTGAGGCGTGTGTTCTCTCTGTAACAAACACCAAACACCAACAACACAACAAGCAAGAAAAGAATATCAAAGCAAATGACATGGCGTTCCGAAGTTCACCAAGTTTCTCTAATCAGACGCGCGGCCTCCCAGCAGCCGAAACGCGGACAACGGCAACCCAAAACGCAATCAACTATCAACCAGCGAAGACTCCGCTGTCCCCCACTCCCTGTCCCACTGTCTGTGGTTGTATTCCGATGTTGTTTATCGGAACACACGTTGATGCAACAATCAACAACAACAATCAACAGCCAGAGACGTCGGTGCGGACGGACAGCGGCAACATTGCTTGGCATTTGCTTAGATGATGGTTGCTCTTGTTAAATTAGACAACCACAATTCAGAACAAAATATCAGAAAAAATCGTTTACTTTCAACTCAAAGAAAAACAAAAATGGCAAAAAACGTTGACGGACACGGACATCTTAACGGACATATGAGACACAACAAGCAAACAACAAAAAATAATCAAAAAAATTAAAAAAAAAAAAAAATGGTTCATGATTCAATTTTAACAATTTAATACATTTAATAACCGAACGAGTTTATTAAGAAACCAAGGTTTAGGTTTATCCCCGCCGAGCATGGCGCGTTGATGGCCTTATGCTCTACCCTGTAGTCCAGCGCTGGCAAATTGGATAAGGAAACCGCAATTTATCATCTATTGTTATTATTTCAACAGTTGCAACATTTCTACAGTTCATCCCGTCGCACCTTCCCCGCACGATTACACAACTATATAACAGCTACATATATAAACATAACAATTTAAATTTTAACTGCGTAAGAAATGTCGGTACCACTAAAATTGTAATTGGCTACAATGTCTACTTCAGATTCTGTACATTGAAAACTGTTTCAAAACTGCAAATGTATTTCAAACTTCTTTATGGAATAAAATCACCCGACAGCAAATCTCTGGCGTTTCAATTGGAATCAAAATGATTTTTGACTGCCTGGCTCAAACGGTAAGAATTGCAAGGCTTATTATTAATTTAAAAAAATATTCTAAAGGGGTATACTAACCGGTTTTTTGACCTGAAAGTGGTTTAATATCTCGATACTTTCAAGCGTATACCCATTAATTATTTAATTATTAACTGTTAATGTAAGCGATGTATATTTTGATAGTTGAAATGGGGGAGTCTGGGCCCAACTTAAATAAACTTTGAGAACTACGGACAAAGTTAGATTTAGATAAAAAATATGGACGGGGCAGATCAGTGGGACGGAGGCTACAGTCGGACGTAACCGACAGTAGGAGACCCTTTATTTTAACTTTATGCATTTACAAACACAGTCAAAGGCACGCACACTAACCTACCCGCGTATGCAAGGCACACCACCCCCCCTCTGCCTAGTGCGGCGAATTGTCCGTTCCATATTTTCGCTGTTTCTTACCCGATCGAAACGAAATTCACAGGGTCAATAGAGAATATCATAAGCTAGTTACGTTTCAAATTACAAGTCAAAGCTGTGGCTGCAGTAGCCTTTTGCGGGGGAAGGGGGGGGAGGTATCCAAAATCTAAAACAAACTCGTGCTGCTCGCGAAACAGGAGAATCTAAATCCCGAATATGGTGTCTCTAGCTCTTATAGTTGCTGAGATCTAGGTGTTCATACGGACGGACAGACAGACGGACAGACGGACAGACGGACATGGCTATATCGACTCGTCTTGTCGTCCTGATCAAGAATATATATACTTTATGGGGTCTGCCACGCCTCCTTCTGGGTGTTACACACATTTTCTCATTGCACTAAACTAATAGACCCTTTTTACTTTTTTAAAGTAAAGGGTCTAATTAAGCGTATCCAAAGGGGCAAAAGGTTGGACATGACCGTCGCACTGGTTAAGGAATTCACCTCATAACCAGAGGTTCTCGAGTTCAAATGCCATTGAGAACTATTCTCATATACAAATAAACATTTTTCAATTCTAAAGTCACTGATGATAATGTTTGGTAACATTCCAAATAGTACTATGTGATCATCCGAATTTTCTATTAATTCTCAGAAAATATTAACTATTATTATATTAAATTTTATATTTTTTTAGTAAATACCCTGACATTTAGTGGAATCCCACTGGGGCTTCAAATTTTTTAAAAAGTTTTATGAAGTTTAGTAATTACTGGAACAATTAAACCTCCTCCCAACTGAAGAAATAACACCATATATTCTTTACATTTTTCATACATTTTTATTCAATGTTTTTTATTGGGGTTTTTGTGCCTTTTTGCTTTTTCGTCCAATTAGATTGAGTTTTGTCACGTTCTGTTTGTGTCTGTGTTTTATCAATGGGTACAAATAGCGTACGCAGTAATAGTAAATGGGGTGTATACATATATATATTTATATATATCGAACTCTAAACTATATTGTATAATTGGTTTGAAATACTTTCAAGTTTGCTACATACATATAGTAGATATATAATTTGTCTTCTATGCCATGCTCACTCTGTTCTCTGTTCCAATTACAAGCCACAAGACAATCTTATTTGCCAACAAATGTATTATTTTACGTTATTTTCTGTTTGGAATTTAGATAGCAAAAGTTAAGCGTGTTTCCCTTAACCGATTATCAAGCAATTTCAACTCTTGTATATATATAATGTATTTAATTGGGGTTTAGTTAGGGTGTTATAAGTTTGTTTTTGGCTTTAGTCTTAGTTTCACTATGCTTTATACGTATATTGATGTTCAATCAGCGTATTTCATATAATGTATACGTTTTATATATTCAAAGAAGAGCAATTATTTTAATTACTTAAATTGTTGTTTTGCAAACATTAAAATAATATATATTAATAATTATAATAGTAGTAGTAATTATAAAAACCTGCACACAATTTAAAACAATAATAATCATTACAATAATAAAATAATAAATAATTACAAGGAAAATATATAAATGAGATTACAACAAGTCTGTACAGAGAGAGTTTTGTGCTTAGTAGTTAAATTAAAAACATATTTAAAACTTTGCCGGAATTTCCATTCAACATTGGCCAAAATAAATTTGCACAATTCTTCAATTTAAGGTTTACAAATATTTCTATACACGAGTAAGATGCTTAATGATTTTAACTAATTACAATACAACATATAAAACAATTCTATATTTTTTTGTAAATCAATTTTACAATTAAAATGGATTTTAAAAGGTTTTTCTTGTTATGTAATGTTTTTTTTTTTTTTTGCAATTTCAACTATTTTTTTTTTTATTTTGTTGTGTAATTTATATGACGCCCGACACCGATTTCTCGTAGGGCGTGCCCAGCGTATCCCGACGACGCGGCAAGGTGCCGCTGGCGGTCAGTGGCGCCGACTCCGGACAGCCCAGACCCACCAGCAGCTCCACCAAAGCCGTCGTGTCCTCCACATTGTACTGCGGTGCGGGAATTCCCCCATTTGCAGTGGCAGCTGCCGCTGCTGTCGGCGTCGGCGCTGCCGCAGCTGTGGAGGAGCCGGCTGCCAGGGCAGCGGCAGCCTTCATCGACTTGGCGGTGGCCAGAGATTGGGCAGCCCGAGCATAGGCCAAGCAGGTGCGTCCCTCATGGTCCAGATGCTTGATATTGGCACCGTTCTGCAATTGAAAGAACAGTGGGTTAAGTAGGAGTCAGTAGGAGATTGATAATACCAGGGATCGTAACTATTATAATTTTAAATCAATTTAATTTGAATTAAATTACATCGGAATTACAGTTATCTGCAGTGAGAGGTGAAGACTGCGTTGCCATTTTAGGCGGTTGGAGAATTCTATATATGTAAGCTGTTCATAAATGTTTTTAATAAATTTATAATTATTATTTTCTATACTCTCTACCTATTGAAAATGTGTGAAAACATAGTTAATAGCTTTGTGAGAATGGCTGTAATGAATGTATGTAAGACAGAGGCTTGGCAAACCCCACAAAGACAATTTAAATTATATTTATAATATTTTGGAATATGTACTGTACGGGGGAACGCGCAGCGCGAGCTGTGGTTACAGATTATACGCGATCGGGATTTTGTATTAAAAAAATTGAAAAATTACTCTGATTTTCCGTTACTATTATTTACATTAAATTGAAGAATTAATAGATCGAGTTTTAAAATACTTATATACAGAAAAAAACGTTAAATTGTATTCCAAATTCGCTGTAAAAAAGTGTCTTTTTTCCACTTTTTATACCCTGTGCCCATTTGAAAAATGGGAAAAACAGGGTTAATAACTTTGTCAGAATGTATGTAACAGGCAGAAGGAGGCGTGGCAGACCCCACAAAGTATATATATTCTTGATCAGGGAGACGAGCTGAATCGATTTAGCCCTGTCTGTCTGTCTGTCTGTCTGTCTGTCTGTCTGTCCGTCTGTTTGGATGAACGCGTCGATCTCAGCAACTACAAAAGCTAGAGATGCCGTTTTGGTTGCTATAGATAGGTAGTTATCTTACGCAGATCAAGTTTATTTCAAAAATTGGATGCCACGCCCCCTTGACGCCCAAAAATCAATAAAACACAAACAACCTCATGTTTTTGAACATAAAAAGGTGAATAACAAGCGTAATATTAAACATAGAAGGTTGTTATTTGGAACATAAGCTCTGTTGTACTATATTTAACTATCCTGAAAAGCGCATTGAAATCGGTTATGAAACACAGGAGATATAAGCTTCACAATAGTTGAACTTAAAAGTTCAAAAACAAGCGTAATATTAATCATAGAATGTTGTTATTATTGAATATATATTCTCTTGTATTATATTTAACTGTCCTGAAAAGCGCATTGAAATCGGTTAATATACAAAGGAGATATAAGCGACGGAATACTGCATGCACACGCCGTTGCAGCTCAGCAGCCTTACGCTTGGAATAGTGTGCGAGAGGGATAGCGATACCAAGCACGTTGCTGGGCAATTGTGCGATTGTGAGAACATTTGAACATACAAAGTTAAACAACAAGCGTAATATTAAACATAGAATGTTGTTATTTGGAACATAAACTCTCTTATATTATATTTAACTATCTTGAAAAGCGCATTGAAATCGGTTAATAAACACAAAAGATATAAACGAAACGAAGCGCGCCAATACTATTCTTTATAAATAAATTAAATTACAGTAGAATCCGGTTATAGCGACATTCAAGGGACCGACGATTTTACGTCGTTATATCCGGCAGACGCACTATCCGAAAGGAGCAAAAAAAAATTTTTTTTTTATATTATGGATGCCATGTTCGTAATAGGTTTTAAAATAAAACAAATTAATTTTTTAATCAAAACAAAAAATTTAATACAGTAGAATCCGGTTATAGCGACTTTCAAGGGACCGACGTCGTTATATCCGGAAGACAAAATCCACGATTTTGTTTCTTTTTCGTATTGAAAAAACACAAAATCCATGATTTTGTTTGCTTCTTTTAGCATTGTTAAAGAAATCAAATTTTCCTCTTTAAAGTTTTTTTTTTGTTGGCACGTCGCAATATCCGGTTGAATTGAAATGAAAAATTGAATTGAAATTGAAAAATCTCGTCGTTATAAGCGGTTTGTCGCTAAAAGCGGAGTCGTTATAAGCGGAGGCCGTTTCATATAAGTTTGTATGGGGACCAACCAAACCATCGAGTTTTCGTCGCAATAACCGGACGGACGCTATAAGCGGCGTCGCTATAACCGGATTCTACTGTATATTTAAAATATTTAAATTATAAACTGTATTTGCGAGCGCGCAGCGCGAGCTTTGGCACCGGGTATAAGACAGTCGGGCCCGTCCGACTGATCTGCTCCGCCCATTCTGGTTTCGGCTTAAATTTTGTTCCACTCATAATTATTATTTGCGATCCCTGGATAATACGGATTACTTACCCATATGAGCAGCTGGGCTATGGCCAGGTTGCCAATGGCGCAGGCGAGGAGCAGCGGGGTGCGCACGTCCCTCGCACTGACACTGGCATTGGTCACCTCCGCCTGGCAGTTGGCCAGGATGGAGACAATTGATTTGATGTCCGCTCGAATGACGGCCTCGATCAGCTGTTGTCCCGGCGCAGCGGAGTTGAGGGGCAACAGGAAATCCCTGGCCTCGTATTTGCTGCGTATCCAGCGTTCCTTCTCCTCGTGATTGGCCAGCGCCGTGGGCTTCAAGCGTTGCCGCGTGTTCGCCTCCCATACGGAGTTGGCCAAGCTGTTGCCAATGGCCAGCATAACACTCAGGTGGGGCGCACTGGAAACATAAAAGGTGAATTTGAGTAAGGTTTGGGTAAGTTATGATTATCAATAGTGGTGTAAAAACATCGATGTTCGCAAACCTTGATGTTTTCGATATTTGAATAGATAAACCTTGACGTTATGGAATTATCTATTGTTCTTATAATTTATTTTGTGTATGCGATATCTATTTTTTATCACAGTTACATAAAATCTCTATCGGGCCCAACTCTTGCTGGCCTAACTCTCGATGCCCTAATACTCGTTGGCCCAACTCTCGATAGCCGAACACTTGTTGGCCGATTTCTTACTGGCACGTTTGTCTAACTCTTGTTGGTTCAACTCTAAGTTGGTCCAACTATCGTTGCCTCAACTATCGCTGGTCCAACTCTTGCTGCCTAACTCTAGCTGTATAGCAGTTGCTGGCCGAACTCTCGCTGGTTTTTATAGTCCGTTTGCACCAACTCAATAGACTCTTTTGTAATTTTCCAAACTAGCTTTGCTAATGATCTGAGCATGAGATTCAAGCATTCAAATTCTACATTATCGAAACATCGATAGTCCTTCGATAGTTTCACACCACTAGTTATCGAGTGTAGACTTACGGCCAGTCATCCAGGCCCAGGGAGCGCACTTTGGAGATGTGCGAGCCGAGATTGCGGTGTATGCCGGAGCACTCGATGCACATGAGCACGCCCAGGTTCAAGCTAGCCCATTCGGGATCTGCAGAGGGAAGAGGGAATTAGTGACCATAGAGCTCTAGGGATAAGTCTCAAGTTTCTACTTACTGGGCGCTCCACAGTCCACGCAGTAACCGTTGCCCGGCACCCGCTGTCTGATGGCCACCATGGCCGCCAGCTCGGTGCTGGTCGCCGGCTTGGTCTTGCTGCTCTCGATGCTCTGCAGGCTCTTGAAGATCTCCTGCTCGACGGCGGCCACCCACTCGTCGCGCTCCTCCGAATTGGCAGCCTCAAAGTGCCATTGCTTCGCGTCCAGCGAGACAATGTAGAACTCATAGCCGTCGTTGTCGTCCGCCTCGCCGTTGGCCTTGACGCTGCTGCTCTTCATGCGCCGATGGCGCTTCTTCACATTCGGAGTCTGTGCCTCCAGTTTGCTGGTGTTGGTGTTGGTGTTGTTGCTCGGCAGCTGCTCGCCGGCAATGAAAGTCTGGGAATTGGAGTTCGACATGGCGATGCCCTCGTCTCCGCTCGTCTGCTGCGAGCTATTCGACTTGAGTGGTTCGGCGATGGCGGCTCCACCGACTCCTCCGGTGCCCAGCAGCGATAGCTTCTCGTTCAGCTTGCGCTGATTGTCCTTGGCCAGGGTCAGGCAGCCGATGCCCTCGCTCAGGGTGCCCTGGATGCGCTGCCCGTTGGCCAGCAGGGAGCTGGTGAGGGCGCTGTTGGTGATGATGGATTTGGAGCCGCGCGGCTTCTGGCCGGGCACCTTGACGGTGACGTACTGCAGGGGTATCTCCTTGCCGTGCACATCGTCCATGTAATCGTGCAGCGACGGGTGATAGGTCAACCTGCCATCGTCACAGAGCGTCACGTACTTCTTCTTCCATTCCTTGTTGAGCGACTTGCTGGAGCGCTTGTAAAGATAGCCCTGCTTGATGGGTATGGATCTGCCGCTGCCCAGCTCGCTGCTCTTCGGCTCCTTGTCGTTCTTCTTCGAGGAGGATGGTATGAACAGATTCGAGCGCCGTCTGCTCTTCCGACTGGTCGTGGGCGTCGAAGTGGGCGTGGGCAGCTCCTTGCCGGCGGGTGGCGCCAGATCACGCGGATCACGCAGCTGCACCTGCGAGCAATCGCTCGGCAGCGACAGCTGCTGCTGCTGCTGATGCTGCGACACGGCAGCAACTGTTGCTGCCGTCACCGTAGCTGCTCCGGGATTGTATTTGGTCACATTGTTGTTCTCATTGGCCTGCAGCGACCACAGCTTCTGCTCCGCCTGCGCAAAGTCTGCGCTCATGCGCAGCGGCAACTGTTGCTGCTGCGCCCGCTGCTGCACTGCACCATTGGCCGTGGGCGCCTGGTAGGAGGCCAAGCCCAGGCGACTGCCCTGCGGCGTCGTCGGACGCGGCGGCTGCATGGCTGGTGGCAAGGGCAGACGCTGCGAGAGTATCTTTTGACAGGCTAGGGAGAGAGGGAAAGATTATTAGATGTGGTTCCTGGTGTTGCAAGTGGGTTTGGCTTACCGTCCTGGAACACGCGCTCCACGTTCAGGCCGTAGGTGGCGCAGGTCTCATAGTAGGAGCAACGCTTCAGATCATTCGCCAGTTTGCGGGCCCGTGTGTCGTCTATAACACGCGGATTCCGATCGCTGATGGCGTCTGAAGGAAGAAGAGGGGAAATGGTTAGCAACAATAAAATTTAAAAACAAAACTTTCATAATTGTTAATTTATTTCACAATATTTTAACTTTATATTTATTAATCCATTATTAATTAATTTTATATTTATAACCTAAACCCATTGGAAAATGAGAAAAACATGGTTAATATTTTAATTTTATGTAGTAGTTTTTAATCTGTTATCATGATTTAATTTTTAAAATTTTATTATTTTGATTGTTAATGAAGAAAGTCATAACTGTTATCTTTACTGAGCAAAAATAATATTCTGTAAAAATTCGAAATTTAATTTAAGCCTTCCACTTATTCAAGAGATACAAGTTTGTCTACACAAAATGTGCGTATTAATTTTTAAATTTTTAAATTGTATTTAAATTACTTTTGTATGTAATATATTAAATTATATTTACATTATTTATTTATATAATTTAGTTTTAGTTCATTAAACTCAACTAATTTTTCTTGAATATTACTACTCCGTTATATTTATTCACTTTTGTATTAATTATCAATCAACCGCTAGTCGTACTTACCCTGCGTGCCCACCAATATCATGGGTATATCCTGTCCATTGCGAAAGTGCGCCATTTTGGTATAATAATTGTAGACAGTGTTGAAGCTGCCCTCGTTCTCCAGGCTAAACACAAAGATTACCGCATCCACCCAGCCGGCGAACTGCAATTAAGCCGGGAGAAAGGAAACTTTAAATAGTATTTTAAAAATAAGCCACAGGAGCGCTAAAAGCCAGCACAACAAAAGCGCGCGCATACAGAAAAAAACAGAAAAAAACACAAAAAAAGGATTAACAAAACAATCGAAAAATACAACTTTTGGCCGCGAGTCCTTGACTTTGTGCCGCGGCCTCTTGAAAACAGAACGTGAGAGAAGAGGAGAAGGCGAAGAAAAGTGCACAGGAAAAAATACAGAGGCGTCTGGCGGGGACGGACAATGGGCGGAAGCGCGCTTTAAACAATGCCTATAGCAACAACAACAAACAGAGTCTCAGCATATACATACATACATGTATACATATACTCTATACATACTCTTTCTCTCATACACACTTGAGAAAGTCGCTAATGAAGCACTTGAAGGCTGGCTTTGGTCCTGCACTCCGTTTGCAGTGCGCTAAACTTTGTATACCCTGTACCCATGGAAAGGGTAAAAACAGGGTTAATAACTTTGTGCGAATGTGTGTAACAGGCAGAAGGAGGCGTGGCAGACCCCATAAAGGATGTATATTCTTGATCGGAAGATATAGGAATACAAGGAAGCTAAGTGAATACAATACGAAGATCAAGTTTATTGCAAATGTTGGAAGCCACTCCCCCTTATCGACCAAAATCAATAAAGCCCGCAAGCTATCGTATTACTCAACTAAAAAGTTGAATAACAAGGGTATTTATGAATAAAGAAGGTTGTTATTCGAAATATATACACTCTACTATTAAATTAACCTATTGAAATTGAAAAACCATTGAGATCAGTTTAAAAACGCGGAAGTAATTAAAGAAACAATTTTACAAAAAAGTAAGAAGAAGCATTGCTGCTGCGCTTCATGTGAAAATTATATACATATTCTAAACTATATTTAAAATATTGGGTGCAGGGTATTCTGCAGTCACACATGTCCGACTGTTCGGCTACGTCTTTATTGTTTTTTAATGATTTTTGTATGCCTCACACACACACAGACATAACACACACGCACACACACACACACAAGCGACCGTAGGCAGTTGCAGGATAATGAACTTTTATATGAGAAATGTAAACAGCGCTTTGTGCGCAGGATTCACATGTCCTGCCTGTCAGAAAGGCAGACAGATAGGCAGAGCAACTATCGATTTATTATCGTTATGGGAAGCGCATTAATTATTTATTGAATAATACACGGCTTCAAAATTTACCAAAAATCGAAAATAAATTATTTAGGCTCTGCTTGTTGCTCAGATATAAGTTTTATGATATCCTGAGAGCGAAGCACCCGTTGGCTTTGCCAGTCGACCAACAACTGAATGGCGCTTTCTGCCTTTCTGCCGTTATCCTTGCCACAGTGGGTGGTTGTTGGTGGTGGGCTACAGACGCCGCCGACTGGCGACGGCTTGTTTTTTATGGTTTGTTGTGAAAATGTATGCAGGAGGAAACAGGAAAGCAACGGCACAGCAGAGCGCAAAAAATGAAGTTGCAGCAAATGCAGCGCCAAATGGCGGCGACACGGGAAGCTCACACACACACATACACAAACACTCCCTTACACACACTCACACACACACACCAACAGACAGATAGAGCCATGTGTCTGCCTGCTTGACAACAAAACAATTGAATTGTGGGCGGGGAGCCACAGCGCAGTTCAGGCAAATAGAGACAACAATGAGCAAAACTACTTCCAAACTGGGTTAAGAGGCATTGTAAGAGGCATTCTTCTTCTCCTGAAAAGCCTGCACAAAAGCACAAAAATATGCTATGCTTTGTTAGCTGAAGATAAGAGAACCGATGTTTTGCGTAGATATTTCATTTAATTTAAATTATATTAAATTCAGCACTCGCTTTAAGAAGTACCAAATTGCATAAAGTATGTCAATAAGGCATATTAATAAATATACAGAGCTTTATATCAAACAACAATTATATATAAATCGGTTCTGTTTAAAACTTGGATGCCAATATTGCCAAAAATACGCTAACTTTAACTGCACAATAAAATTAAAAAAAATCATATGTTTAAAAAAATAAAAAATTATTCAAAGCGTTTTTACCCATACAGAGTAAAAAGATATACAAAAATAAAATAATAATATTAAAATGTAAATCCATATAGAATAATAAAAATTAATGAAAATTAACTATAAGTAAATCACATCACAAATCAATTAGATTGTTGATAAGCTTGAATAGAATTCTGAAACTTGCTAAATTGGCAACGCTGTCCCTGAGACGATATTATCATAGAAAATATTTGAGTTAAATATATAAATCAAATAAAATATTCTCGGAATGACAAATATGCAAAATGAAAAGACGAAAATGATATTTTTAGGATTTGGCATTTCTGCTTTGCTGTTGGATCTGTTTCTAACAACTTGTATTCGACTGTACTTGCCACTCCCCCCACTAGAGAATCGACAAACAGTTGCCAGAGTCGCATGCAATATTGTCGTCTCGTATATGGTAATGATATCCTGTCTCAGTCGAAAAGAAAATAATAATAAAAACAAAAACAAGAAGGAGAAAAAGAAAACAAAGCGCGACTGAGTGGCGACGCAATGCCATTGAGTGATTTCACTCCAATAGAAAAGAAAAGAAAAAGAACCAGAATGGGCGGAGCAGATCAGTCGGACGGGCCCGACTGTCTTATACCCTGTGCCAAAGCTCGCGCTGCGCGCTCGCAAATACAGTTTATAATTTAAATATTTTAAATATACAGTAGAATCCGGTTATAGCGACGCCGCTTATAGCGTCCGTCCGGTTATTGCGACGAAAACTCGATGGTTTGGTTGGTCCCCATACAAACTTATATGAAACGGCCTCCGCTTATAACGACTCCGCTTTTAGCGACAAACCGCTTATAACGACGAGATTTTTCAATTTCAATTCAATTTTTCATTTCAATTCAACCGGATATTGCGACGTGCCGAACAAAAAAAAAACTTTAAAGAGGAAAATTTGATTTCTTTAACAATGCTAAAAGAAGCAAACAAAATCATGGATTTTGTGTTTTTTCAATACGAAAAAGAAACAAAATCGTGGATTTTGTCTTCCGGATATAACGACGTCGGTCCCTTGAAAGTCGCTATAACCGGATTCTACTGTATTAAATTTTTTGTTTTGATTAAAAAATTAATTTGTTTTATTTTAAAACCTATTACGAACATGGCATCCATAATATAAAAAAAAAATTTTTTTTTGCTCCTTTCGGATAGTGCGTCTGCCGGATATAACGACGTAAAATCGTCGGTCCCTTGAATGTCGCTATAACCGGATTCTACTGTAATTTAATTTATTTATAAAGAATAGTATTGGCGCGCTTCGTTTCGTTTATATCTTTTGTGTTTATTAACCGATTTCAATGCGCTTTTCAAGATAGTTAAATATAATATAAGAGAGTTTATGTTCCAAATAACAACATTCTATGTTTAATATTACGCTTGTTGTTTAACTTTGTATGTTCAAATGTTCTCACAATCGCACAATTGCCCAGCAACGTGCTTGGTATCGCTATCCCTCTCGCACACTATTCCAAGCGTAAGGCTGCTGAGCTGCAACGGCGTGTGCATGCAGTATTCCGTCGCTTATATCTCCTTTGTATATTAACCGATTTCAATGCGCTTTTCAGGACAGTTAAATATAATACAAGAGAATATATATTCAATAATAACAACATTCTATGATTAATATTACGCTTGTTTTTGAACTTTTAAGTTCAACTATTGTGAAGCTTATATCTCCTGTGTTTCATAACCGATTTCAATGCGCTTTTCAGGATAGTTAAATATAGTACAACAGAGCTTATGTTCCAAATAACAACCTTCTATGTTTAATATTACGCTTGTTATTCACCTTTTTATGTTCAAAAACATGAGGTTGTTTGTGTTTTATTGATTTTTGGGCGTCAAGGGGGCGTGGCATCCAATTTTTGAAATAAACTTGATCTGCGTAAGATAACTACCTATCTATAGCAACCAAAACGGCATCTCTAGCTTTTGTAGTTGCTGAGATCGACGCGTTCATCCAAACAGACGGACAGACAGACAGACAGACAGACAGACAGACAGACAGGGCTA
The DNA here is from genome assembly GCA_035045125.1 of Hypselothyrea guttata. Lineage (NCBI taxonomy): Eukaryota > Metazoa > Arthropoda > Insecta > Diptera > Drosophilidae > Hypselothyrea > Hypselothyrea guttata. The sequence continues at coordinate 13,855 of JAWNNJ010000922.1, forward strand.
AATCGATTCAGCTCGTCTCCCT
>JAWNNJ010000923.1:0-58568 GCA_035045125.1 Hypselothyrea guttata
AATTTTTAAATGTTAAAAATTAAAAACTTTTGAAATATGCAAATATCTAAATAATAACATCATAAATCCGATATTTAGACTGATATCAAATAAAAACGACATTTGTTGATAACATTATTGTCGATACTCTATATAGAATTTCTGATACGCACCCCTCCTTATCCGAGGTGACATTCTTCAAGAATTCTTGGACATCCTTGTTGTCGCCCAGGCCGGAATAATACTTCTCGAGATCCTTAATTGTCTTGTGATGAGTCAGCACATTGCCCTGCCCGCCGGCAAGTGCCTCCATGTATTTACGTGTGCGCATAATAACCTCAGAGAGTTGCAGCTACCCAAAAGAGCAAAGATTAGAATCTAGGGTATTAAGTATTATAACCATTAAACAAAACACACTTACCAAGAGCTGCGGACGGCCCAAAGCGGTCAGCTTGATGGCTGTGATGCCTGTACCAAATGTGGCGCCTGTGGTTGTTGCAGTGTTCGGAAATGAGAAGCAGTTGAACGGTAAACATGAGTACATGAGTGTGCACTGAGCGGGGGGAGCGCTAAGAGGTGGACAGGGGGGAAAGGGAACCAAAGGCGAGGCGGCTAAAACTAAAACACATAAAGCAAATGCAAAGGCAAAGGCAAAGGCAAGGCGAAGCGATAAGCATGCAATCGATATGTCTGCTACAACTACTTACACACACACACACACACACACACACAAACACATATACACACATACACGCTTAAATCGAGTTCAAACTAAAGTAAACAAACTAATTAAACTAATTAAACAGCTAAGCACACACACACACACACACACACAGCAAATCCTCTGAAAAGCTGAAGATTTGTTATCGTTTGTAGATGCTGTAAACGTGTTGATTTATCGATTAATCGATGAACGTGTCGCTTACCATCCTTGGGACGCTTGTCTTTCGCATCATCCTCTAAACATACACATATATATATATTTGCATTCATTATCGATTAACATCGTTTTTCGTACATTTTCAATTTTCAATTTTCATTTGGTTTGGTTTTTGGGATTTTTCAGTCAATTGAGGTTAGTTGTCGTTGATTAGTTTGCGGTTAGTGATTAGCATTCAATACACAACGTGATCGTTAGCGTTATCGTTATCGTTATCGTTTTTCGTTTATCGATTAGACAGTTTATTTTAGTTGCGGTGCGCCGGTCGGACGGTATTTCAATATTGATATTGTGAATATAAAAAAGAAACGCATTCGAGAGAAAATTTATCAGAAATTATAATTAAAATTAAATTTGTCACAGAATTTTAATAGTTTTTCTAAAAAAAAAAGCTGTAAAAAACATCAGCAACTAATCGACAAATGTTTTCTCCTTCTGGTTCTACATTTCATGCTTTTGATAACCCCAAATAACAAATCTGTCATGACTTCATGCTGTTTAATAATACTGAGACCTCTTGTATTCCTTTCTTTTTTTTTTAAGTTATATATGACTCGAGTTCGATGCGAATTTTTTTGGAAATTATGATCTTAAGTCATGCAAAAACCCAACGCAATTATTTTTGTGTTTCTGTTTCTGGGGTATTTTATTTTAACCTGTTCGCATTTCATCCACATCCGCATTCGAATATCAAAACAATTAAATTCCGAATTAATTAAATTCTTTCAATTATTTCCGACTTCAAATTAGCCCAACAAAACCCCAATAAGTATGCTAAAAAAAACTAACTGAAGACTCTAAAATTAAAGCTAAAAATTGCACAATTTCCGCAATTACTTTTTATTAAAAGTAATATTAATAAATTTGTACATATATATATTAATATATAATCTATTTAATTGATTTAATTTTAGATGCGCAAATTATATATTTTTCAATTTTAATATTATTTTAATATTTTTTTTAATATTTATATTGAACTGACAGTAAATAAACAAATTAATTAAATTTTTGGTGCTATAACTTCATATTTAGAGTCATCTAAAATTATATTTTATAATCCAGCATTACAAGCATTTCTTTTTTGCATTGTAAAGGATCTCGAAAACTCTTCTATTAGGGAGCAATATTGATATAGTTTTTTATTTATTTATTTATTTTGTATTTATTCTAAATTTGTACAATATTTTCAATAAATTCTTCTCTTTTGTTCTCTATAACTATTTTAATCAAGACCTTCCATTTTCATCTCCTTTTCATTTATAGCTGGCTTATGATATGATAAAAACTATTTAAATTCTGCTACTTTAATCCCCTTTAATCGAAACCTCAGGAAAGTAGCAGCTGAGGTATCTATTAAACTGCTAGGATGGTTCAAAGTAGACTAAGCTAAGGTTGCTAGGCGAACGACCTTGGGTTTAACATATAACAAGATTTTATGGATCTTGAGTGACCGCATTTCATATTTTAAATGCAAGACATAGAATACAGTAAGCTAATTAAAATTTAGACTGGCCGTATACCTCGCGTAACAAACTAAACACCGAAAGCAACAACTTTTAGGGTGACCAGATTCCAATAATTAGTCGGTTAATAAATCTTTGCTACTTGAATTTAGTTAAAAACATAAAAAACAGTAGTAAAAGAAGAAGACAAATGTAACGTTAAGAGGTGCAGACAGATTTCTCATAGGGTGCATAGGTATGCACTGGGGGTTAGGGATGCACAGCTCATGCATAATAATATAGAGAATAGAGATTATAGTATTCAGGTTTAGGCGTAACAGTTAAAGAGTTGTCCGGTGAGACCAAAATTAAACCATTTGAACATTTCAAACTCACCCGAAACGGCCTCCAGACACTGGATAAAGATGTCCATGTTGCGCTCGCAGGTCGCCTCATTGAGATAGAAGTATGTACGGGCGCTGCTGACCTTGTAACGACGATCGGCAAAGGTTTTGTCCACTTGGTACTGGGGCAAGGCGCCAGCGTCCTTAATGGTATCATCGCCCTGGCTCGAAACGGAAGATCTGTCGAAGAAGAAGAAATAGAATTCAAGTTAGCTAAAGGAGTTTGTGGCATACGGTCATAGGTCAAACTTACTCCACTTCACGCTTTTCGGCCTCCTCCTGGGTAATGTCCTCTTCAACGGAATAATCAAGGATGGGCTTAACGCCAAACGAACGTAGTCTGGGAAAGTACAGACAATAAACAAATTTAGTTTGAAACGAAATGAAATTTGTTTGAACAAAGTGACAAAAAGGAACATAGAACGAGTCAAGAAGGGGTTAAGAAGTCTTCATTTAAATTAAAACATGCCACATGCCGCATTAAAAGTTAATCAAGTTAGATAATTAAGTATTTGTATTAAAAACCTCTCAAGCGTTGGGACAATTGTGTAACGATTTTCGCCGGCCACGAAATGCCCATAAAAGCTGGATTTCATCATCAGGACAAACAGTTTGCTGCCCAAAACGGTGCGGGCAATTTTTAAGAGCTGTATTTATTGTTGTTATCGTTTATCGATCGCCAGTTATCGATGTACAGTAGTTGGCAGTTGGCAAGTGTAGCAAAGTACAAGAGCAGTGTGAATGACACGAGAATGTAGGAGTAGAGATCGGAAGAGAAGAGAGAGAAAAATAGAGAAAAAACATTAGTTTATTTCAGATTCATTGGCATAAATTTACCTTTCCAATACGGGTGTTATCTTATGCTGATCCTCCCCAGCAACAAAATGGCCATAAAAGGTGTTTTTCATAATGAATGTAAATATCTTCCTACCAACCATTTTTCTAGTCCATTTCATAACCTGTGGTTATTATTGTTATTATTATTACTATTATTACTATTATTGTTATTATTATCATAATTATTAATATTATTATTATTATTACCTAAATTCTTTGTATAGGATATTTATCTATTTCTTTTATTTCTAAAAGCGATTTCAAGGCAAATAGTATATAGTGGAAGCATCGAAAATACATAAAAACAACTAAATATATATCTGCATATAACCCAGACTCCCCCTCTACACCCCCTTCCCCACCTAACACATTACTGACAGCGCATCAGTCATGACAAAAAAATTTGGACAGGGCAGATCAGTCGGACGGGGCAGATCAGTCGGACGGGCCCGACTGTAGAATACCCTGTGCCTTTTATTTTATATACAATTTTATAAAACTGTCACACTTAGCGTATCAGCAGTACTTCTTCTTCTTCCATTTTACATGCGCCAGCTGCGCTGCGCTGCTGCTGCTGCGCTGCTGGGCTACGCTGCCAATAGCGTAGCTTATATCTAGTTGGTTTATTAACCGATTTCAATGCGCTTTTCAGAATAGTTAATTATTATAGAAGAGAGTTTATATACCAAATAACAACATTCTATGTTCAATATTACGCTTGTTTTTGAACTTTTAAGTTCAACTATTGTGAAGCTTATATCTCCTGTGTTTCTTAACCGATTTCAATGCGCTTTTCAGGATAGTTAAATATATTGCAACAGAGCTTATGTTCCAAATAACAACCTTCTATGTTCAATATTACGCTTGTTATTCAACTTTTTGTGTTAAAAATGTGAGTTTTATTGATTTTTGGGCGTAAAGGGGGCGTGGCATCAACGACTTGAAATAAACTTGATCTGCGTATTGAATACATCTACCGATAGCAACTAACATGGCTGCTCCAGCTTTTGTAGTTTCCGAAATCGACGCGTTCATACGAACGGACAGACAGACAGACAGACAGACAGACAGACAGACATGGCTAAATCAACTCAGCTCGTCACCCTGATCAAGAATATATATAGTTTGTGGGGTCTGCCACGCCTCCTTCTGCCTGTTACATACATTCGCACAAAGTTATTAACCCTATTTTTCCCATTTTTCAAATGGGCACAGGGTATAAATATGAGCTTACAGTAGAGTAGAAATAGCCGAAAGCAAAGAAAGAAAATGTTAATTATTTGCAGATCGTTTTTGATTTTGTTGTTATTCTTTTCACATATGTTTTGCTCATCCAATGCATAAATCACTTGGAATAAAGCCAAAATAACTCAGCAAAATTGGTTAAAGACCAAGGGGCAGAGCACGAGATCGCGAGCGATCCAAAGATCGGAAGAGAGAGAGGGAGAGAGAGCGAGAGAGAGAGAGCGCAGACGAAGCAAAAGCCGGATCGTGTCAAGGTCAAGCGCTAACCGATAACAATCGAGTGATCAGGGGGTAAAGAGCTATTCCAAGAACATACATGCATACATATATCTCTTGTTCAAGGTTGCTACAATTCAGGTTTTCCTTTGTGCTAAATTTGGTGTTGAATTTGATTCTTTTCTAGATATGGGCAATTCCCAACTAACGTTCAAAATATATAAGTGTATTTAAATATATAAATATATGAAAACTATAAAGATATATGTATAAAGATTAATTTTGAAATTTGAATTTTTTAATAAGTTATTTTGTTTTTACATATTTATTAGGTAGCTTTATACACTATATTAGAATAATCTAAATTCGACATTTAAAGTTTCTATAAGCTAAAATTTGGTTGAATAACACAAAAAAAAATTTAATAAACTTTAAATTACCTTACGTTGATTAACAGATTTATAATTAGCATTTAAAAACACTTTTATTCAGAAAAAGAAACTGATCTTGCGGTATTGCTGTTGCGGTCCATATACAACTAATATTCTTTAATTAATATTAATATAACTTATAGAAAAATTAGAACCAACTAAAGCGATGAAAAGCAAAGCCAACATTTCACTTATTGTAAAAAAGGCAAATAATAATAATTCAAAAAGAGGAATTAGGTCAAATTTTTTAAGAAAACAGAATTTAAGTATATCAAAAAATAAAATTAAAATAATTAAATTATTAACAAATACAGCAAACAAATAAATTATTTTTAATTCGGCAGAAGCAGAGGCAACACCATAGCAAATTTTTCCGCCTAAAATTAGCAATTATAATGCTAAAAATGCTTAAAAGAGCCGCAAAGCAATTTGATTAAATTAAATGTAAAACAAAAATAAAATAAAAACAATTTAAGTTACAATTCAATATTATTCAAGTGATAATCCCTATTTAGAATACATTTAAATTTTAATTATATTTTATTTATTATATTTTATGTTTACATCATTTTCCAAACTATATTTTTTTTGGTGTATTTGTTGCGTCAAAATGGCAACAGCTGCTGATGCTGCCAAACAAAAGCTCACAAAACAAAAACAACCACACCACAGAATAAACTTAATTTGGCCATCGACCGCTTAAAGGAGCTTTTACAACAACAACAACAACAACGACAACAACAACAAGAGGGCAAGGCTAGGCACGTGTATGTCGCTTTTTGATGAGCGAAGATCAAATTGAAACTCAACAAACCGGTTATGCGTGAGCGGAGGGGAGTGGAGGGTATAAATAATGATGTACATGAAATACTTAAAAAAAACTGGTTACATAAAAAATTGGCAGTATTTGCCATTAGCAAAATTTTTGAGTGTTCAGTGTTTGCTTTACTTGAATTTCTTGACTTTGGCGGAACAAAAAAAAATAAAATAAAAATAAAAATAAAATAAAAACAAAAAAAGAACAAAAGAAAAAAACAAAAAAAAACAACAATCGAGCAGGTGTACAATGCTGAACGTCACGCGACCTGCCGAGGAAAGAGAAAGAGCACATGCGGAATTGAAGCGAAGCGTGTGTATAAATAGCACAGCGGAAATACGCAAAGAGAGCGCAAAAATAGAGCGGAGAGAGAGAGAGAATGAAGAGAGCGCAAGAGTAATTAATGTGGGCTGTATTAAGTTGCCAATCAACACAATGCACTTGAATGCACCGTGCGTGTGTGTGTGTGTGTGTGTGTGTGTGTGAGGTGCTCAATTTATCATAAAATCGATCAAACAATTATTTTAATAATCGATAAACAATTACCAGTGTTGCACACGTAATAGACAAATACACCAACACGCACGCACACGCACACACGCACACACATGCGAATGCAATTGGGAGCGAGAGAGCGTGGGTGAGAGCGTTGCCACCTCGTTCTTGTAGCTGGCTGAATTTAACCGTTTTGATTGGCGCACTTTTGGGGGCCCGACCGCCTGTCTGTGTCTGTGTCTGTGTCTGTATGTATGCATGTGTTATCTGTGTGCATGTATATTTGTATGTATAAACTGCTAAGCAACTCTCGCTGCTGTTGCTATTTTGACGTACGCTCAACTGCTGCAGTAACAGCAACAACAAGAGCAACAACAACAACAACAACAACAACAACAACAGCATCAGCAGCCGGCCCGTCACAAGGTCATAAAAATGCATGTGATTTACTACAAACACGCTGATTCACACACACACACACACACACACACACACACACACACACACACACTCACACACACACACACACACACTCACACTCAAAAATAACTGTTCCCATTCATTGCTAAAGTGCACAAATTGCCGGACGGCTGGCAATTAGAGCTGCATTCACATTATAAACAAAAATAAAAATAAAAAATAAAAAAAATGCAGGTACAGGAGGCGGGGGGAGGACGAGCGATAGAGAGCGCAGCAAGAATAAAATATCAAAAAATAAAAATCGCCAAAATTTGACGTTTTCGTTCATTGCATACAAGAAGCCAGATCTGACGGCAATCCAGCCAACTGCGCAACACTGGCTGCACAAGGCAAGTGTTTGTGCACATTTCAAAAAAATAAATAAAATATAAATATGCTCAGCATTTTGGCAAATTGACGAATGTCATAACTTATGTAATGGCAGCAAAAGTGCAAAAATAATAGCTATATATATATATATATATATATATATATATATATATATATATATATATATAACATATGTGCAATTATATTTAAACTGTAAATAATATATGTATATAAAACTTCTGATCCTGATTGACAACTGACCGATTGATATCAACGCCAAGCGCAAACAAAAAGATCTAATAGATCAGATTATATACCCGCACATTTACAACAAAAATTTAATGATGCAGTAATGTTCATCTGTTAATAATCTATCTTGAGTCAAAATTTCATCATCATATCTTCAATACACAGAGCTTGGGAATGGAATATGTCGTTTATGTTTACTCTCTTCTATTATATTTAACTATCCCTATGAAAAGCGTATTGAAATCGGTTAATAAACACAGGAGATATTTAATAATCACAATTGCAACCGTCTGGCACAAGATGCAGAAGATGCATTGCTGCTACGTTTTGTACGACAGTTTTACAAAGTTATATATAAAATATAGGGCGCGTCCAACTGATCTGCTTTGCCCATTCTGGTTTTGGTCTAACTTTATTAGTCCAATATCTTACAAAAATCACAAATTGTCACAAAAAGTGACGAATTAATTTATACAGATCGGGAAATACCTATATTATAAAATGGGCCCATTTGATTATTTTCATTGCAAAACAAGTACAAGGCAAATCAAGTAAATAAGGGAAAGCATTAGAAAATAATTTTAATTTTATATATTTTAATATTTAAATACAATTTGCCTATAGCAACATCTGAGGTGTTTTCTTGATAAAAGCAGGTTAAAAAAGTACTTTAAAGAGCCACAAAAAGTGATAAATTTTATTTCAAAAACCATTTCGATAAAAAAAAAGGAATATAATAAAAACCTTGCAGTAAATGGATTAAAATTTCAAGTGATTAATCAAATATTTATAAATAATTTGCCCCCCAGCAGCATCAGAGCAGTTTTTTAGGGTAATGCTGGGTAGCCTATGGAGCATAGAGGGAACTACAACAACCGTTAATGCATCAAGTATAAAGCGTGTGATAATTAAAGAGCTTAGAAACAAAAGCTTGCGAACACGACACTTGTTGAGTGAGAGGGAGAGAGAGAGAGGGGGTGGAGTAATGGGCAATTACTTGTACGGCGAATTATTTATTGCGGTTTGCTACTATTAATTTATCTAAATTCGCAGAAATTTAATCGTAATTGCATCAGTTTGATTGGAATTGAATGATTAGTCACAGCTTAGACCCAATCAGACTCTACGTGAAACAATTATTCAGAAACTTTGACTTGAAACCTACTGTAAGCCCAATTAAATGTAATTAAAGACAAGTGAATTTTGGAATCTTTTGTGGCCAATGCATTCATTTGTAAGTTCATTAGTTCTAAGCTCTCAAACAAATGGGGCATGGCATCCAAAATTTGAAATAAACTTGGTCTGCATATTGAATACACCTACCTAAATACCTACAAGGGCTGTTCCAGCTTTTATAGTTTCGGAGATCGACACGCTCATCCACTCGGACGGACAGACAGACAGGGCCACCAACAACCACACCAACTTGATCTACTTTTGTAAAGTACAAGGTCTAACAAAAAGGCCAATTTGGAAACCTTTATCACCAGGTTGAGTTGAGACAAAAGTTGGAGGGATCTAAATAAGGTTCACAATGGTTTTAAACTAAGTCTCAGTGTATAGGTTTTCCCTATCTACATTTAAACATTTGTCAAAATACGCATAAATAAATTCTGCAGAAATCATTCTAGTATTTTGGGATCAGTAATTAATTTAATTTCTAAATTTACCACTTTTTTGGGACATTGATGTTTTAGGGAATTTTATGTATCGTAAAATTAGCCTATTATCTTTTGAACATTTACTTAAATTTTAATACTATATTTTTATCAGAGCTTTGCTAAAAGCAAGGTCCCGTTGAAAATCAACATCTTGTATTCGTAATAGTAATTAACAATAATAATGATAATAATAAATACGGGAAGTTAATACGATAAGAGATTGGAGCGTCTGGGCACTTACCGTCATGTTGTTGTCCACGAGCTTCTCCACGCTGCAGATCATGTAGACCATGTAGGCGCGCACCAGCTCCCAGGTGGTCTTGCTCTTGAAGGCCGCGATCGGATCGTTGAAGCTGGTGTCCAGTGGGTCCCGTTGTCCCGTCCCGGGCTTGGCCGGTGCGGCGGACTCATCGCACGCGGACTTGCACTTGTCCTGCTCCGGGGAGGCGCTGTGCAGGCAGCGTGCGGAGGGAGTGGCGTTGCCACTGTGCCACAAGGCGTGCTGCCAGCGTTGCTGTTGCCTGTGGCTAGCGGCATAGAGGGATCTGCGCTGTTGGGAGGGGGCGGCTGCTGCTGAGGGGGCTGACGTTGAGCATAATGACAATAGAGCGTGCTTGCCGCAGTTGTTGCGAGTGTAAAATACCAATTGAGCTGTACGCTGGGACGTCACGGAGCGCAGCTGGGCCATGACGCTGGTGGGGGGGAGGGAGAAGTACTCTGGGCGAAAACGGCGATTTGTGGCGTTTAGCTTCTCTTGGGGGGGGTGGGGTAATCGGCTTGTGTGTACACTTTTTGGTTGCAATTTATTAGACTCGAGTCGTTATCAAACTGTAACTGTATTATATTATCAGCTGTTTGGCGTGTTACGCTGCCTGCTGAATTTCTGAGCTTTTTGCTGCCGCTCTGCAAGAATCGGTGCGCTTCATGTGTTATACAACAATTGCAAAAAGGGGAAGAAAGAGAAAGGGAAAGAGAGCAAACGGGAGAGAGTGAGCAAGGCGGAGAGTAGAGAGAGGAAAAATGTTAAATTTGACACACAACTAATGTTCTCTCTCACACACACACACATACACACACACACACACACTCACACACACACCTCGCTTGTGCATAAAATTAAATTAAAAACGAATTTCAATTTTAGCTGCTCGGCATTGTTGTTGCTGCTGTTCCTATGCACGATTGTTGTACCTGCCTTTTTCAGTTGTTGCTAGCGTTTATTTATTTTATTCTTTTATTTATTTCTTATTTTCTTTTTCAGCTGCTTTGCCTCTGCCTTTGAAGTATTTGCGTTTGCGTTTGCCTTTGCGTTTGCGTTTTGCGCTGCGTACGCCGTACGTTTCACCGCGGCAAAAGCACAGTTCAAACTGCCAAGACGACGACGGCGAATTCACGAAACACCTCAAACGACGGCCAGGCGAAACGGCGAAACGGCGAACAGGCGAACAGGCGAGCAAACGAACGGGCCAAGAGAGCCGAGCGCAGCCGAGCGCAGCCGTGCAGCGAAACGAGCACACACGAAGCAGCGACAGGCAGTGTTGCCCGTCCATTCACAAAAATCTCTGTTCAATGCAAAAGGACACGAAGAAAAAAAAGCTAAAAACGCTAAAGTCGAACGCAACCAACAGTTAAATACCCCGCAGCCTACTTTTAAGACAATATACGAAATGCTGCAGCATGCAGTACAATTTCTCTAATAACTTCTGTGTTTAGACATTTATAATGGCAAACAGGGTCTATTCTAAAAGTCTATCTTTTCTTTTAAATCTTACGCTTGTTATGCGGTTGTTATCAATTAGGGTGCAAAAAGGGCATGGCATCCAGCACTTACACTTTCCGAAATCAACAGACAGACGGACATAGCTAGATTGGTTTAGATATTCGTCCTGATCAAGAATAAACATATGTATGTATATACTTTATGGGGTTTGCCTATTACGTTTTTATTAAATCTATGAGTACATAATAGAAAATGTTATGTTATTCTTAAGATGTTGTATGCTTTTCCTAACAATTGACTTCACAATACGAGTAAATCTCATCAGTCTCAACATTTATTTCCCGAAATTCACTTTTATACACATTAGATAATTTATAGTTTCATTACAGAATTAGGCTCACATTGATTTCCTAGCGTGTAAAAGAAATTCATCTATTACTATTCTGTTTTGATGGCTATGCTAATTCCCGGATGCGTTCGGTTGATCTCACTTACGGATTTTTTCTTTTACTGATTTTTCAGTTCTTCAATTTCACAACAATCTAATTCTTATCACAAACAAATAACAGTTTGTATAAATTATTTAACTGCTTAAATAATAGTAAAAGTATCGTAAACTAATAAATGCAATTTAACTTTGCCTAAATTAAGAATGTTTTGATTAAACAAAATAATAGCTATAGAGCTGCAATTATTTCTTACTAATGAGTACATTTTATAAAACCTAAAAAAAAAGTGAAAAAATATTCAAAAACACAAAAAAGTTTGCCATTACGCTGCAAAAAGTTAGATTTGACGGGAAAGAAGCAAATTTGACAACACTGGCGGCGGCAGGCGCAATTCATCCTGCGCTGTTGCTATCTCACTCGCTGTCGCTGTTGCCGTCGCCGTCGTCGTCACGGCACTTACGTAACAGTTGTTGTTGTGCTCTCAGTGTGACGTCACGCGCACAAGCCCCTCTATTTTTGAAGTAGGGGGTGAGGCGAAAAGAGGAGCTTTTTCCTTTTGGGAATTCAATTGCGCCACAAGTGATGCACCAACAACAACAAAAACTGCAAGAAACTGCTGCTAATTGGTGTTAATGCCAAATAAAACATGCGAGGAATAACTCTTCCCCCCCCCCCACACACACACACCCTTTCACACTTACATATCTATCAGGCCGACTGTCGAAGAGATTGCTCTGCTGACTCTCTTAATTTATTAGCGTCACGCTAAATGCACAGCAGACGCCAGACGCAAGGCGATACGCAATCAAATCAAAATCAAACTTAGCGGGTTTCCATTACTGCAAGCGGCGGGGACAGCGCGAGATTTGATTACATTTAATTATTATTATTGTTGCGTTTCATGTTCATGCGCTTGTGTGCGCGGTGGGGGCGGGGGTGGGGTGGGAGACAGAAAGACGACGCTGGCAGCGCGCACAATTGCTCAACTGTGCAAATTTATCAAAAATGAACATTAAAGATTTTGTTGCCAACTAGAATAAATTTGGCTGCCCCCCTCCCCCTCCCCCCCTCCCCCAACAGGTCAACAAAATGTTTATCTTTGCGTTATATAACACTAATAATGTGCAAGAGCAAGAGAGCGATCTTTTTGGCGCTCTCACGCACCCCACGCTGCGTAAACAGACGTTATATAACACTGGCACAGAGAGCGCGAGATCCTTTGCACAAACACACACACACACGCACATACCTATTACCAAATTCCTTTCTTGCGGCTGCTGCTTCCTTTTAAGTACTAAAGCCAACAAAAACAGCGACGGGCCTGCATCTCTTGGTTCAATAAATACAATTTAAATAATTTCCAAATTTCCAAATATAAAAAATTGTAAAAAAAAAAATGTACATATGTTTAGGCTTTGAATGAATTTGGTTGAATAACAATTTGAATTGAAATGTCAGTATGTAATATTCGCTGCATGACTGCGTAACTCATGAAATTTATGTTCATTTTAATAAGTTGGCAACAAAAACAAAAACATTTTTTTGCCCAAATATAACGGTAAATATTTGATGCACTCGACACTGAAAGAAACAAACAGACGTTAGACAGCACTAACAAAGAGCGCTAGAGAGATCCTCGCAAACAGACTTTATACAACACTAACACAGAGAGCGCCAGATCCTTTGCATTTGCATACAAACACACACACACGCACAAAAAAAAAGAGAGAGAGAGAGAGACATACACATACATACCTAGCAAAGCAGCGAGGAGGGGCTCGTAGCTTTATTTAATAAATACAATTTAAATACTTTTCGAATTTAGATACTTTTTGAAGTGTTAATAAAAAAAAAACGGCTAGGATTCGAGCAAACTCCGTTGAATAACAGTTTCAACCGATGTATTGACAATAATCTGTATTATTTGCTGCATGTCTGCGCAGCTCATGAAATTTATGTCACTTCTGACAAGCTAACAACAAAAAAAAACAAAACTAAAATCTTTTCTGTTCTAATTGTCGCGTAAATATTTGTTGCCGCTTGTGGCACGCACGAACGTTCGGTCGACACGAACTGCAGGCGTCGGAATACGCGAACAAACTGAATTAAGGCCAACATTTGGGGCGAAAAGCGACAAACGACAAGCGCAAAGCGACAAGCAAAAAGCTCAGTCAAAGCTTGTCATGAGTCAAAAATTCAAACACTGCCAACAACAACAACAACAATATGAATTAAATAAACCATAATTCGTCTTTACCAAAGCCTAAACCCCATTTAATTTATATTAATTTTAATTTCATTTGATCTAATTGAATATTGCATGCTTGTAGCATTGGAAATTTCAAATAAATAAATAAAATAATAAAAATCACACGCCATTTTTGTATGCGATTTGTCGCTTGGCCCGATCCTCGACCAGCTTTTAGCCCAATTGAAAGAGTGCAGCTTATCTATGCAGCAGCTGGTTGGCTGGGCGCAACGCCTTATCTTGGCCAGAGCTGAACCGTTCGGTTCACATAGTTCCAATGAACGGTTCTCCAAACTGAACTAACAAACTGTGTTCCCCATTGTAGTTCTGTGCATCGATGTTAAATATTTTTAATAGGGGGTTCCCTAATGCTGCATGCAAATAAAAACACTAATACATAGAGACATTAGACACATTTTGTACCCTTAACTTTAAGAAAGTAAAAGGGGTCTATTAAGTGAGTGCTATGTCCGACTGTACGTCTGTTTGTCTGTCCGTCCGTCTGAACACCCAAATCTGCGAAACTATAAAAGCTAGAGACCCATATTAGCGATTTAGGTTTTCCTATGTATTAAGCAGATTGATTTTGTTTTCCGTCAGTCGGACGGAAGGCTATATTTGGACTTAACGAACATAAGGATAACATTAACTTTGTGTATATGTACGTACAAACACATTCAGAGGCACATACACAAAGCTACACGCTATATATAGCACACCCCCTCCCACTACTTAGTGCTACAAATTGTCTGTGACATAGCTTTGCTCTTTCTTATCCGATCGTAATGTAATTCACAACATCGATGGAGCTTGCCATAGACTAAAACTACATTGATTTTTATTGTTTTTTATCAGAGAAATGCGAGGAGTTATCAAAAAACCTAAACTGTGCAGTGGCGCTTATATACATTTTGAAAACAAAATTCTCTGTTGCATATCTTCGTTATTTCCTAACAAATCGTAATGAACTTTAAAGCGTCGGTGGAGAATGCCGTAAACTACGTACCATGCAAATTACAACTCTGCATCTTTATTATTGTGGTTATAGATTTCAGCATCTATGAGGCAGGTGGGTTTATTTGCTACCTTCCCTGAGGATGGGATCGTTGTCCTGATCAATAACATATCGAACAAGCAAAGTGACTAACTACAAAAACATAATTAATCTTGCCTCCATTTTTGTAAATACGTTGCCAGCACTGGATGCCATATTTTTCCTATGGGATATAAGTAAACTTAGTGAACTGAATTGCTCCAATGAACTAAATCCTTGCATGGAACCACTGTGCGCTGCTAGCAGACTGTGGCGTATACAAGTGTGACCGCATCTGGCAGCGCCAGTCAAAGTAATCGATAGGCAGTTTATCGTTTGCCGCTCAATTCAAATTCAAATTCAAGCTGCAAAACTTTTTACAAGTGTGACCGCATCTGGCAGCGCCAGTCAAAGTAATCGATAGGCAGTTAATCGTTTGCCGCTCAATTCAAATTCAAATTCAAACTGCAAGAGTTTTAGTTTTATATGAATATGTATATTATGTATATGCTTTCACTTTCACAATAGATAATAGATAATAAATTATATCTAGAATATGTGTGTACATAAGAAATAATATTATTTAACAGTTAATAAGCGCAGCACATATGCAAAAATATTGGTATTGTGTGTGTTATACTCTTTGTTGATTGAAAAACTTAACAAAAACAAGCTAAAAAAAAAAAAGAATTGTTTTAAATTGAATTGTAACATAGCTAGAAAAAATAAAATTATATCAAGAACAAAACATAATTTGATCTACAAACAGGATCTCCTCGCACTACAGACTAAAAAAAAACCGTTGCGTTTTTTGTTTTTTTGCTTTTTGTTGTTTTTTTTGTATATGATTATTATGATTATTATGATTATTGACTAAATTGTAGATCAACGAATGTCTGTTTACTCTCAGTGTGTGTTGCAGCAAAATGTGTCCAGGCACTTGACGTACGAATACACATGCCACATGGCATATATATCCAGCCGATCTCGAAATGAAACTTTTAAAACAATAACAATTACTAAGTGTTTCCATTGTTTACACAAGTATAAGTACAACCTGAGCAGCTCTGTGGGGCTGCGGGGCTGTTGCATTAACAAACTAACAATAAGTAGCAACTGTTGCTGCTGCTGCTGCTGCTGCTGTTGCTAGTTGGACTTGGTCAGCTCAGTGCGATTGGCGGCCACTTCGGCCAGTATGAGTAGATCTGAGGTAGAGGAGGTCACATCGTAGGCCGATGAGCTGGCAACTGTTGCTGCCGCAGCTGCAACTGCAACTGTTGCTGCTGCTGCTGCTGCTGTTCGCTGAGGCACGCTCGGTGTCTGATCGAAGTAGTAGCAACCGTTGATGGTCAGCGGCAGCATGGAGGCCACCTCCCGCTCGATGGCGCTGACGTCGCGGCGTGTTATGCTCTCCTTGCGCGCCTTGCGCTTTTGGCTGCCCACAGCTGCAGCTGCCGCAGCCGCAGCAGCAGCTGTTGCAGTTGCAGTTGCCTTTCTGGTGCTCAGCAATTCCGATTCGGATTTGGTTTTCGGCTTCATGCCCATGCCAACTGCTGCTGCTGCTGCTGCTGCTGCTGTTGTTGTGGCGCTGCTGCTGCTGTTGGAGTTGCGCTGCTTCTTGCTGCTGCTGAATTTCTTCTTCTTCTTGGTGCTGCGCTTGCGCTGCAAGTAGGCATCCAGACTGAGCGCCGGCAGCTCCTTGATCTTCTCCTCCAGATCAAATTCAAAGTTGCCACGCGCCGCTTGCTCCAACAGCTGACAATCTGCAACAGTTGCTGCTGCTGCTGCCGCTGCTGCTGTTGTGGCAGCTGCTGTTGCAGCTGTTGGTGATATGGGCGGCGTGTTGCTGCTGTGGCTGCTGCTGCCGCCGCTGTACAGGCGGCACTTGCTCTTCTTGGCCACCGCCGACAGTTGGCCAGAGTTCATCAGCTGCTGATAGATCTTGCCCTTGCAGGAGCGTGACGATTTCAGCTTCTTGTTCGGGGAACCCCCGCGCTCCTCCTCCTCGCTGGAATTGCTCGTGCTGTCTGCTGGCAGCGGCAGCCCACGCTTGTGATTGTTATTATTATAATGATTGTTATTATTATTATTATTATTGTAACTGTTATTGTTGTTGTTGTTGTTGTTGTTGATGATGTTGTTGTTGTTGCTGCTGCAAGGCATATGCACGGTTAGGAACTGCGTCGTCTCGCTCAGCGCCTGCTGCAGCGCGTACTCCTTGCTCTCCTGCTGCACATGCCCCGCGCTCAGCAGCGCGCTCAGCTCCCCCATCTGCGTCTCATCCGCAAACTTGAAGTAATTGCGACGCAGCACATGCGCCACCTCAGCTGGCTCCCATTGCAACTGCTGCTGCTGCTGCTGCTGCTGCTCCTCAGTTGCCTGCGCTGCTGCTGCTGCGGCTGCTGTTGCTGCTGTTGCGCTTGTGGCAGCCACCGCGTTGCTGGGGCGCGTGGCGAGCGTGCGGAGAGGCGGCGCAGGCAGCTTGTACCACTTGAAGTTGGGATTGGCATTGAAGAAGGCGTCCTTGTTCTGCAACATAGCAACAATAATTTATATAAATTATATAAAATTTAATAATTTTAAATTTAATTAATTAATTTATTTATTTATTGTCAACTAAATTAAAAACACAAATTAAATATTGATCTGTGACTCGGAAAAACAATTATTGAAAACCAGCAAAGAGGAAGCGCAACAGTCGAGTAAGAGAATACAGAATTGTGTGTTGCATATCTTCGCTATTTCTTATACGATCGTAATGCAACATATAATTTACAACATCGTTGGAGAATGCTTAAGCTATTTTGCTTTTTTTGCATTCAGCGAGGAAGGGAAGGAAAATGTATAAAAAAAAAAACTTAAACAAACATAATCAGCGTACAGTATAGGAGAACCCATATACCACAAATGGCATCTCTCGCTCTTCTAGTTTCCGAGTTCTAGGTGTTCATACGAACAACATATCCCATTTTCACTTATTATACCCTGTGCCCATTTGAAAAATGGGAAAAACAGGGTTAATAACTTTGTGCGAATGTATGTAACAGGCAGAAGGAGGCGTGGCAGACCCCACAAACTATATATATTCTTGATCAGGAAGACGAGCTGTCCGTCCGTCCGTATGAACGCCTAGATTTTCTAAACTACAAAAGCTAGAGCAGCCGTTTTGGTATCTTTTGAAAGGTGTATACCATACGCAGATCAAGTTTATTTCAAATCTTGGATGCCACGCCCCCTTTACGCCCAAAAATCAATAAAACTCACACAACCTCGTGTTTTTTAACACAAAAAGTTGAATAACAAGCGTAATATTAAACATAGAATGTTGTTATTCGCAACAAATACTCTCTTCTATTATATTCAACTATCCTGAAAAGCGCATTAAAATCGGTTAAGAAACACAGGAGATATAAGCTACTCAATACTTGAACTTAAAAGTTCAAAAACAAGCGTAATATTAAACATAGAAGGTTGATATTTGGTATATATACTCTCTTCCATTATATTTAACTATCCTTAAAAGCGCATTGAAATCGGTTAATAAACAAAGTAGATGTAAGCTACGCAATTGGCAGCGCAGCAGCAGCAGCGCAGCGCAGCTGGCGCACGTAAAAAGGGAAGAAGAGGAAGTACTGCTGATACGCTTAGTGTGACAGTTTTATAAATATGTATATAAAATAAAGGGCACAGGGTATTCTACAGTCGGGCCTGTCCGACTGATCTGCCCCGTCCAAATTTTTAGACTTAATAGACCATTTGTGTTTTTCTTAAAGTACGGAGTCTAATTAAGCATACAAATAATTGAGAAAGTTTGAGATAATATCATTGAAGCTATTCATATCCCGATCAAAAAAGTTAAATCCTTGCTTCTATTCGTCAATTCATGCTGTTTTCCAAGATTCATTTGTATAAATTTATTTTGAATGGTGTGAGATATTATAAAAAATAACTTTAAGTTACAAGGAATTCAAATAAAGTAGTGAATTAGTATTTTAAAATCTTAAAAAATCAATGTTATGACTGAATAGTGCTTTAAAGGCAGCACTGTCCGAGAGCGAGCGAGATAAAGCATGCAATGTTGTTTCTTTGTTCTTTAACTTTGTTTAGGCGATTTTAATGTGCTTTTAAGGTAAATATAATGAAAAAGTATATATTTTGAATAACAATCTTCTATGTTCAATATTACGTTTATTACTCGATTAGCGCGTAAATGGGGCATGTCATCTGATATTTAAACTAAACTACAAATCTAACTACATTCTAAATTTGACTGCTCTGGTTATAATAGTTTTCGGAACTGACGCGTTTATTCAAACCAGTAGCCTATGGCATTCTCCACCGATGCTATACATTCTATAACACTTTCATAAGAAATAGCAAAGATATGCAATAGACAATTTTTTTTCAAAATGTATGTATGTGCCACTACAGCACAATTTTAAAGCTACAGTCTTGTAATTTGACATGTACGTAGTCTAAGGCAGTCTCCACCCATGCCGTGAATTACGATCTAATGTGAAACAGCGAAGATATACAACCGACAATTTTTGTATAAATGTATGTTAGTGCCGCTACAAGCACAGTTTAAAGATACGCATTTGTAATTTCGCATTTACGCTGACCAAACAAAACAGCTTGAAATACCATTTTTTGGTATTTCTCCTACGCAGCAATCGGATCAAGTTTGTTTGGGTTTTAATGATAACAGCCCTCATTTCTCCCCTAACCGATTTCTTATTGAAAACAATTTGCAATTCCGTCGCATCAACAATTCAGTGTAATTCGATATGAGTATTCTTAAGTAAACTATTTGCTACTGGATGTGGGCAATTCGGATGGGAGATGGGCTGAGTCGATTAAGCGCTGTCCGTCTGTCCGTCCCTCTGTTGTATAAACAACAGTTTCCGATCTCGGAAACTAAACAAAAGCTAGAGCAGTCATTTTTGTTGGTATAGGTAGATACATGCCATACGCAGTTTATTTCACATGTTAGATGCCACGCCCCCCTTACGCCTAATATCAATAAAACCCACACAATCTCGTATTTTTTAACGCAAAAAGTTGAATAACAAGCGTAATATTGCACATAGAATATAGTTATTTGGAATATAAGGCTCACTTATATTATATTTAACTTTCCTGAAAGTAACAAATTATTTACTTCATTTTTATTTAAAACGTTCACACGGTTGCTATGAAGATCTTGCTATGGCTCTTGCCAAAGCTCGCGCCTGCAATATTGTTTCGCCTATAACTCCTGTGTTTATTGATCGATTTTAATGCGCTTCTCAGGAAAGTTTAATATAATAGAAGATAGTATATATACCGAATAACAACGTTCTATGTTCAATATTACGCTTGTTATTCAGTTTTTATGAATTAGGGCGTAAAAGGGGCGTGGCATCCAAAATTTGAAAAAAGCCCTATCTACGCCTGATATAGACCTACAAAAAACTAAAAACAGAATTTATATAACTCGATTTGTGTCTCTTAAATTGGCGAAGGAATTCTTTTTATGCTCGTTGTGGGCGGAAGGGGAGTGGCATCCAAGATTTGAAGTAAACTTGATCTGCGTATGGTATACACCTTTCAGAAATGACCAAAACGGCTTTTCTAGCTCTTATAGTTCCTGAGATCGACGCGTTCAAACAGACGGACAGACGGACAGACAGATGGACATGGCTATATCGACTCAGCTCGTCTTCCTGATCAAGAATATATATACTTTGTGGGGTCTGCCACGCCACCTACTGCCTGTTACATACATTCGCACAAAGTTATTAACCCTGTTTTTCCCATTTTTCAAATGGGCACAGGGTATAAAAATAAATTGATAAACAAATTAATGCATAAATAATTAATTAATGAATAATAAATTAATAAATAAATAATAGAGTAATAAATAAATAAATGTATATGAAATGAATGAATAAATAAATAAAATATTTATTATTATTATTTGTGGACTGTTGAACCGTGACTTATAAGATCTATTGTACCCAAATAAATTATTAAATAAATAATAAATTAATATATAAATAATTAATTAATGAATAATAAATTAATAAATAAATAATAGAGTAATAAATAAATAAATGTATATGAAATGAATGAATAAATAAATAAAATATTTATTATTATTATTTGTGGACTGTTGAACCGTGACTTATAAGATCTATTGTACCCAAATAAATTATTAAATAAATAATAAATGACAAATAATAAGTAAATTATTTAATAAATAGTAAATAGCAAATAATAAATATCTAAATAAATGTCTGTTGTTATTTACCTGCTGCGCCAAGTCCGTGAAGCAAAGTTTCTCCTTATCGTCCAGCGCTGCCCACCAGTCGCCCAAGATTTTCGTGATGGCGCTGCGCAGCAAGCAAACAAACAATAATTTAAAAATAAAAAAAAATAAGTAAATTAATTAATAAATATATATATATATGTGTGTAAATTGTCTTACCGATTCTCTAGGGATCTGTAGCGCTCCTTGACAATGGCACGATGCCGCTTGCAGAAGATGAGAAATGCATTCATGGGACGCCTGGCATGATGCTCTGGACGCATATCCTGCTGTTCCTGTTGTTCCTGCTGCTGCAACTGCAACTGCTGCTCCTGCTGCTGTTGTTGGTGTTGTAGTTGCAGTTGTTGCTGCTGCTGCTGCAGCAGCGTTGGCGTTACAGTTACAACATCCACTTCCACATGCTCCGAAGAATCCTCCTCATCGGGCAACATGACAACAAGCTTGCGGTTCATTGCTGTTCTTTTGTTGCTAATATCATCGTCCTCTGCTGCTTCTTCTTCTTCCTCCCCCTCCTCTTCCTCGTCATCCGGCAGCTCATCGCCGCTGCTGCTGTTGCTGCTGCTGTTGATGTTGTTGCTGCTGCTGCTGCTGCTGTTGCTGTTGTGCTGATGATGCTGCAGTTTTGCATAATTGTGCACATCTTCGATCTGTCGGAAGGCATTTTCTTGGTCCTCAGTGCGTTGTTGTTGTTGTTGTTGTTGTGGCACTTGCAGCACTTCAATAAAGGCACTTTTGGCTTTTGTTGTTGCTGCTTGCCCCTTGTTGTTGTTGTTGTTGTTGTTGTAATTGTAGTTGGACTGTATATTGACTTGTATGTACTGCGGCTCTTTGGTGCTGCTTGAGGTATTCACTTTTCCGCTCTCTCCGCTCTTTCTGCTCTCTCCGCTCTTTCCGCTCTCTCCACTCTTTCCGCTCTCCCAATTGAAAGCTGCGACTTTCTGCTGTTGTTGTTGCTGTGGATAAGTCATTATGAAATGCTTTGCCTCAACTTCGCTTTGTGTGAGCCTAAACACTTTTGTTGTTGTTGTTGTTGTTGCTGTTGTTGTTGTTGTTGTTGTTCCTGCTGCAGCATTTGTTGCTGTAACGGCACTGTTGATAACATGGCGGCTTTTGTGCTCATTCGATGCTGTTGCCATGGCTGCTGCTGCTGCTGCTGCTGGCACAATTTTAAGGCCACTCTTGTTGTTGTTGTTGTTGTTGTTGTTGATATTATTGCTCTTACTGTTGTTGGTTTTGTAATTGAAATGCAAAGTTAGTGCAGTTGTTGCAACACCAGCAGCAGCAGCAGCTGCGACGCCTGCGCCAACGCCAGCGCCAGCGCTTGCTCCGCCCACCCCTCCGCCAGCAGCAACACTAAGACTGTTGATCATCTTGTGGACAACAACGATCGCTTTGTGGCGTCCTCTTCAGTCGCATCGATTTCGGTGTTTAATTTGTTTATTGATGCCTGCAAAAAGCAAAAGCTCCTCGTAGTAAGTTAAACAAGTTGAAAATACGAATTTCACAAATGCATATAATGCTGTATATGTGTATGTGTATGTGTCTGTGTGCGTGACGGTGCTGCCATTTTGGCGAAAAAAAAAATAAAAATGAAAAAAATTGAGAAAATGAAGTCTGGCAGCGCTGCGCGAATTGCTCAGTTGTTTACAAAATAAAAGCGACGAAAGAGAGTGGGTGGCGCACGGCATAGAGAGCGAGAGCCAGAGAGCGCACAGATGATATTTGCACTGTGTGTGTGTGTGTGTGTGAGAGAGAGAGTGTAAGCTTTGTGCGTGTGCGCCAATTACTAACAACAATACGGTATACGGTATCAGCTGTGTGACGTGAATATTATGCACAACTACACACACATATGTATACAATGCATATGTGTGTGTGTGTGTTTGCCATTGGCACTGACGCGCCCGTTAGGTCGCAAAACAAAAATAACACAACAAGAAAACACACAAACATATTACATTTTTCCAAATGCATTATTAAAATTTGGCGAAAAACCAGCAAGAATCAGCACAGTGTGCATTAAATACATTGCCATAATTAAATTCAACTCTCACTCTCTCTTGCAATACAGAAAGTTTATATGTATAAATTGTATGTATGTATGCATGCATGAAATACATATAAAAAACACTTTTTATGCATGAACAAAAGCAGAAATATTCGCATGTATGTATTAAAGTAGCACACGAACAAGCAAAACGTCAGCAAACACATAAGATGTACGTATGTATGTATGTACATACATATCGATTTATCTATGTATGTACGTGCACTTGCATAAATGAATTATTCGATCACACAAAAACAAAAAGCGAACGCCAACTACGCAGCGCGAAAACAACAACTTGTTCAATTGTATACGTTGGAGATTGTTCAACACTTGTTATGTGCATTGCCTAACACTAGATGCCAGCTAGCCAATTATTGCAAATAACTGTTAAGCCCCCGTCAAAGTGAAGACGAGACGAGACGAGGCGAGGCGAGGCGACGGCAGCTGCTCGCTTTTGCTTTTGCTTTTGCTAGTAAACACATGTTAATTAATTATATTAACAATTATTTGCGCTTTTGCTTGTCGATCATTTTTGTTATTGCACAATTTGCTGACACCCCTGTATTTTTTTGACGCTTATGATTATTTTCTTTTCTTGCGTCGTTCTACCGATCCATTTTCATATAATAACAAACAAAAAACAACAAAAAACGGCTGCGAACACTGCTACGTGTACAGCTGTGTGGACGTGTACATGTGTGCGTGTCCATACACACAAACATGCACACACACACACACGTATGCATGTGTGAGCTTGAGAGCGCGAGAGTGCGAATGCGCGCAGTTTCTGCATGTGTATGTGTAGGAATGCGTGAGCTGCCGACGTCGTGTTGTTATTGTTGTGGCGAATACTTTGAACTTGATCGCTTGCATGCAAGAGAATGAGAGAATGGCAAGTGTATGTATTCGTGTATATGCACTGCACACACTTGCGCGTGTGTGTGTGTGTGTGTGTTTGTGCTTTTAACTTTGATTTCATTTCCATTCAACAGCGTTGCCACTCGGCGCATTTTGCACTTTCAAATTGTCAGCTGGTAATGCCGTTGATAGCTGATTTTGTTGTTGTTGTTGTTGTTTCGCAGCAACGGTGCACGGTCAAGGCCAAAAGCGACGATGGGGCAACCATTGATGAGTGGTGGTAGTTGCCAGTCGTTCCGAACGCGAGCCTCAACGCAAGGAGGGGGTGGGGGGGTGTCTAGAGGCGCCCGTCGCGTCGTAACCTTCAAACAATTTCTCGTTCTAAATGCGATTCTAGGTTATGTTTCGTTTCCAAGTGAAATGGGGGCGGAAAAGAAAGCGAATGTGTGGGGGGGGGGAGGAATGCTTTTTAGGTGCAACAATTTATTTGATTCGTGTTCGAACTTGTATTTATGTTATTTTTGACAGCGCTCTAACAGAGCCAAAATTCGCATACACACACACACACACACACACTTATCTATGCTTTTTATATGTTCGTACATATTTATATGGTGGCAACGTCGGCGCACACGCACACACACACACACAAACACAAAGCCACAGAACAGCTGATGACGTTTGTTATTTTGTTTGTGCTGATTATATTTGCAACGAAAAACGTCAAAGAAACACGAAAAAGCGAATAACGAAAAGCAAAAAAAGCCAAAATGTTGTTCCAAAGTTGTTTTAGCAAATTGTTAAATGAAAATTCGAGCACACGTTTGTCGCATTAATTAAGTTTTAACTGAAAATGATTCAATTTATGAATTTACGTTTGAATTTCACCAAGTATTTGAAGCAGAGTATTTGAATTGAACTCGAACTGCTGCTCTTGTTTAATTAAATTTCAATGTTGTTGATGATGTCAAATGAGAATGAAAACTGACTGTTTTTGTGCTCTGCGGCGGACAGAGGCAACGACTACAACGGCAAACGGCAAGCGGCAGCGGCAGAGGCAGTGACAGAGGCAGCGGCAGAGGCAGAGGCAGAGGCAAAGGCTACGGCAACAACAACTGCGACGCTGGCAGAGCAACGGCTATAGCGAGACGACAGTCGTTGCACTGTGGCTGAAAACAGCAATTAACAGAGCAAAAATCTGTAACCTGTAAACCCGTTGATATAACAGACACATTTTTACAGTGTGCATTCTCAGGATTTTAATTAATTATTTAGTATATAAATTATATAATATAAATATATATACAATATAAATAATATAAATATATATATATACTATAAATATAATTTTTTCAATTGGTTCCCACTGTTTAACTAATATTGCTAAAAGTTTCTAGTTTGTTGATGAAACCAGGAACAGCATTTGCAGGAAACGTTATTTGAACTAAAAAAAAATACATTGAAGTTTAATGTTTTAATTTAATTTTTTGTTTAATTTTAATTTGTACTCTTCTCTGTCGACTACTTTTAGATATAAAAGCTCAAAATGGATTTTTGCCACAATAATCAACAGTTTCAGCCACAGTGCGTCGTCGTCTCTGTTTCGTTCAATTGAGCGCAGCAGCAGCAACAAATTTTACTTTTTTTTTTCCTATTTGTTTGTATTTGTTTGTGCTTTCGCCTGTGTTTGTGCTCCCCATAGAATCACACAAACAAATAGGCTCGGGGAGAGCTTTTGTTGCTGTTGTCTCCCTCGCTTGACGCTCGCTTGCTCCTGCTTGCACTTGCGTGCGAGGCTCAGTCTCTCAGCTGTTCGACTGCGCCTGCTGCTTCCTCTTCTTGCTTTTTTCTTGTTTCTTTCTTGTTTCTTCGAATTCGTTGGAAAATAGTATGGCAGCTGATTTTCATGTGCAAAATAAGCAACAAATATACATTTGTTAATATTAATGTTTTTTTTTTCGTTCATAATAAACCACTTTGCACTTGTGTTTTATTTATTACTTTTGATTTTGCACTGCCCTCTGACATTTTTGGCAAATATTTGCGAGCTTCTGCTTTCATTGCATAATCATTTTAACAATTTTGTTTGCATTTGCATTTTGCCCAGTAGCAGCGGCAGCAGCAGCAACAACCACAACAATATTATTGTTTTTCAAGGTCACACACACACACACACACACACACATGTACCAATCTATCTATCTCTACCCCAAAACACCCACCGGCCGTCGCGACATCAGTTGAGTTCAATTGTTGTGCCTCTCTATGCTCACTTTCCCTCCCACTCGCACTCTCCACTCTGCACTCTCCACTCTCTTGCGCCAGTGTCTATCTAACACGCTCTCTCCGCTCGATTGTTGCGCTCTCACAAACAAAACTTGCCGGGAGCAAGACACAAGCATTCAAACTTGCTATCTCCGCAGTGTATGTGTGTGTGTGTGTGTATACATATATGCGTGTGTGAGAGGATACCGTTATGCACCGCAGTATCCAAGTGTGTGTGTGTGCGTGTTAGTTTTCAGGGTCAGGGAAATTCGATTTTTTTCGCCGTTGTCGCCTTGGTTGTTGTTGTTGTTGTTGTTCTTGTTGACACGGCTTTAATTTAAGGCAATGACAACGCAATCATATTTAAGGGAGAACACAAATCTCATAAATAACACGGCTAATGTTAATGAACTGATTTTTGTCACAGTGCACCCGAGAACTATGCGTACCGATTTCAAAATTTAATAATAATAAAAATTCTCTTTAAAAATTGGGACGCAATGTAGAATACCCTGTACCCTATATTTTATCTATAATTTTATTAAACTGTCACACAAAGCGTAACAGCAATGCTGTTTCTTCTAACTATTTTTATGTGCGTCAGATTTAGTGGCTGCGCTGGCAAGGGGCGAGCGATGCAACGCGTGCAATATTGCGTAGCTAATAACTTCTGTGTTTATTAACCGATTTCAATGCGCTTTTCAGGATAGTTAAATATAATAAAAGAGAGTATATATTTTAAATATCTACGTTCTACGTTTATGTGCGCCAGATTTAGTGGCTGCGCTGCCAAGGGGCGAGCGATGCAACGCGTGCAATATTGCGTAGCTAATAACTTCTGTGTTTATTAACCGATTTCAATGCGCTTTTCAGCATAGTTAAATATAATAAAAGAGAGTATAGATTTCAAATAACTACGTTCTATGTTCAATATTACGCTTGTTATTCAACGTTTTTATTTTCTTAATGTAGGGTTGAATTTAACGTTTGGTTCAAAGTGAAATAAATTTGGAAATTACGGCCCTGAAACGGTTTTGCGTCTGATTTACTGAAAATAAACTTTTGATTTAAAGTAAACTAATTTTGGCACTAAGTTTCAGTTCAAATCCGATTGAAATTCAGGTTCTAATTCTTTTTCGATTTTTTACATTTAATCGAACCACAAAATCATTAACTTTGTTTGAAGTTTAAAAGTGTTGTTCATGTTCGGGTTGTTAAAACTTTGGTTTAAAATAAGAAATGTTCGAATCGAAGTTGATTTAAAAGCTTAAAGTAAGCTGCAGACTTTGTGGACGAACTGTATGATTATATACTACATATATACATACATATACATGCATATTTCAGATATAATCATGCATATTTGCGGTATGTTTCGAGATATGTATGAATGTAAAAAGCGTATAAAAATGTAGGCAGGTCTGATTCATATGCTTCCGCGCAGTGTAAGCGATAAAGTAGACATTCTCGCATAAATAAATACATACGTGTATGTATGTATGTATGTATGTATGTAGGCAAACAAACAAATAAAATAATAAACACATCTAGTATAGGCTTTAAGTTCTATTTCAAGCAAAACAAAGAGCACAAACACACAAGCCCACATAAGTAGAATATGATAAGGCAGCAATTTCGACAGGCAGTGTTATCGACCGAGGACCAGAGGCATATGTATTATGGGGAATTGTTTCTATCGCGATAAGCCCGTTGGGCATTTGTTGATCTTCGCCAATTGCATTGGTATCGATAACAATAACAATAACATATCACATATCACTTACCCAACTGCAGCTGCTTTGTTTGTCTTATCGCTTCAGCACGTCGATAAAGGTCTCATGGGGCACGCGAATATTGGCAAACATTCGCATCTTCTTCTTGCCCTCCGCCTGTTGACGCAGCAGCTTCATGCGACGGGTCACATCGCCGCCATACTTAATAGATACAAAAATATATAAAATATAATATAGATAGATTAGACTATTTAAAATTTATCTCAGTTACAGTTCGGGAAATCCCTCAGTCCCTCTTCAAATCGGTAGAAATGGATATTTTTAATATTGCTCAGTTACATATATATATATTCGAATATTTTAAAAATCCTTAAGTTACATGTCATTAGAATATCCCTCACAGATAGATATTTTTGGGTATTTAAAATATCCATCTGTTACCGATCATTAAATAAAAAAGTATTTGAAATGCAATTCTGTTACAAATCAATAGATTTGGGTATTTTAAATGTTCCTGAGTTACAGATCGATATTTTTGGCTATTTTCAATATCTACCTGTTACAGATCATTAGATTAAAAGTGTTTCAGGTGTTCCTCTGTTAGAAATGAATAGATCAGTATATTTTAAATATTGGATAAGGGTATTTATAATGTCGCTCAGTTATAGATCGATTTTTTGGGAATTTTAAATATCCACCTGTTACGGATCATTAGATTAAAAGTGTTTCAGGTGTTCCTCTGTTAGAAATTAATAGATCAGGATATTTTAAATATTGGATAAGGGTATTTATAATGTAGCTCAGTTATAGATCGATTTTTTGGGAATTTTAAATATCCACCTGTTACAGATCATTAGATTACAAAGTGTTTCAGGTGTTCCTCTGTTACAAATCAATAGATTGGGATAGATTAAATATTGGATAAGGGTATTTATAATGTAGCTCAGTTATAGATCGATATTTTGGGAATTTTAAATATCCACCTGTTACAGATCATTAGATTAAAAGTGTTTCAGGTGTTCCTCTGTTACAAATCAATAGATTGGGATAGATTAAATATTCATGTTACAGAACATTAGATAAGGTTTTCTTTTTTACATATTTCCCTAGAACAAAGCGATACATTTGGGTATGTGTCTCATATACGTTTCGATAGATTAGGATAATACGAATTTATACAGATCTATTTTGAAAAGTGATGCTGCAACAGATTTGAGATGGGGATTTGAGAGATTGGGGTATTTTAAAGATCCCCCTCGGCAACTCACCAGCTTGGCCGTGACGTCCTTCCGATACGCCTTGATGGTCTCACGTGCGAGCACCTTGCTGCCGACGCAGGCTTGTATGGCAATCTGCACCATCTGCTTGGGTATGAGATCCTTGAGCTTGTGCACCATGTGGCGTGCCACGCCCGTGGCCTTGGAGACATGCACAATGCGGCAAAGCTCCTCCACGGGTCGCCCATTCAGTTGGATATCGAGGCGCACCAGCTGCGTCTGATGATAGCCGTGATCCTCATAGCTAAAACTGGCATAGCCCGAGCTGAGGGACTTGAGTCTGTCATGGAAGTCCAAAATGATCTCGCTCAGCGGCAGGATGTACTTCATCAGAATGCGCGTCTCATCGATGTTCACCGAGCTCTGCTGCAGACCACGGCGCTCCACGCAGAGGCCAATGATCTGGCCCACGTAGTCGGCGGGCGTGATGATGGTGCCCAGGACGAGGGGCTCATGGTACTCCTCGATGCTGGCGGGTTCCGGGAAGAGTGCGGCATTCGATATATCCAGCGTTCGCTTGCCAAACTGTTTGATCAGCTTGGGATTGCGCAGCACAATGCGATATGTCACCGATGGCGCCGTTATGATCGGCTCCGCATTGTGCTCCTGCTCCAGACGCTGGCAGAACACCTCCATGTGCAGCAGCCCTAGGAATCCCAGTCGCCAGCCCTGGCCCAATGCGGGACTGGAGTCGACATTGACCGTCACCGCCGAATCGTTGAGTATCATCTTATCAATGGCGCTGCGCAGCGACACGTGCTTGGACTGATCCACCGGAAAGACTCCGGCAAAGACCAGCGGCTGTTGCGGCTTGTAGCTGCCGGCGGCTGTGGCGGTTTGATGCTTCAGGTGTATGGTGTCGCCAATGATGGACTCCTTGCTGTTGCGCATGTTGCATGCAACCAGTCCCACTTGGCCCGCGTGCAGCGTCTCCACCGCACACTCCGCCGGACGCAGCACGGACAAGCTACGCACCGGATAGCACTTGCCGGTCGCCAGCGATTGTATGTCCTGGCCCACAGCCAACTGGCCGTTGAGCACATAAATCAGATTCAGTGCGCCGCGATACTTGTCGAACCAGCTGTCAAAGATCAGCGCACGGAACGGACTCTGCCGCTCGACGCGCGGCGGCGGAATGTCCTCAATGACACGGTCCAGCACCTGGGCAACTCCGGTGCCCAGTTTGGCCGAGACGCGCAACACGGTGGCGGGATCAATGGCAAACAGCAGCTGCATGTCCTTGGTCACCTGGTCGGGATTGGCGTGCTTGATGTCGATCTTGTTCAGCACCGGCACCACGGCCAACTGGCGCTGCTTGGCCAAGTGGTAATTGGCCACGGTCTGCGCCTGCACGCCGTGGCAGGCATCCACCAGCAGTATCACCCCATCGCAGGCGGCCAGCGAGCGCGAAACCTGCCACAAAGATTAGTCAAAGATACTCCGTAACAGCGACTTGACACGCCCACCTACCTCATTGGAGAAGTCCACATGGCCGGGCGTATCGATCAGATTCAGCAGATACAGCTCATGCCGATACTTGTAGAATATGGACGCCGTCTGTGCCTTGACCGTAATGCCACGCTCCCGCTCCACCTGCAGGCTATCCAGCACCTGATGCCGTCCGGCATTACGGGATATAGCGCCGGTTAGCTCCAGCAGACGATCGGCCAGCGTGCTCTTGCCATGATCCACGTGCGCTATAATGCTAAAGTTACGTATACGCTCCACCGGCACCTTTGCAAATTCCCCCGCTCCTCCATCCGGCTCTGCATCCGAGGACGAACTGCTCGCGTTACGCGCCAGGCTAAGGCAGAGCGTGCGATAGGCAGCCAAACGTCGCCAAGTGCATTTCCCGTTAATCTGCATCAAGCTGCCGCATAGAGTTTTGTGCATTTTGTACATTTTTCAATCGTATCACATTTTTTTGTAGCCGCTAATCAGTGCCGGCAGAGGCACATTGTTCGTACTCGTATAGCATATAAATGTTACCGCACAACATGTGAGTGTTAAGCCCGGCGTTGCCAGCTCGTTGCAAGCGGATTGGGGTCATAGGCAGCCACGGTTGCCACTAAAATTTAAAAATGCACCCACATATAAAATTACAAAAATAGTAAATAAAAACAAATGTCTTTTATTATATTTTAATTGTATATTATTACTTTTTGATATTCTTAATTTAGTTTAATTTTGGAAATTACTGAATCCCTGCGAAAATATAGCAGCGCACCAAAAATATTTATTTAAAACTAGAATTTCAATTTCAATAGAATCACAAAAAAAATCAACAACAATTTTCTCTTATTATATTTGATTTGTATATTATTACTTCTTTATATTCTGCTAAATTTGGTGTTATTTTTTAAATTACTGAATCCAATTGAAAATATAAAAGCGCAAAACAAGAATTTCAATTTACAATTGCATTCAAAAGCAAATAATATGTTTTGCATTATTTCTGATTAGATTTCAGTTTCGAAATGACTTAGAACTATTGAACAAAAGAGAACGTATTTCATTGAAACAGCAAAACAAGTAAGAACAAAACAAATAAATCATTTTATTTGTTCTCCAAAACCAGATTCCATTTTAAAAGAAATAAGCCACTATTCCAGATAATTGGTAATTCAACTTTAAATAGACAGAAAAATGTTCTAAAAAACTGAAACAGCTAAAAAAAACACCGAATGTGCTGCAAAAACACCAAGTGTGGCAACCGTGTGGCACATCCGACTAATTTAACAACTCTACAATATTTACGAGTCTGGCAAGGCGGCGCAGAGCTGCCACCTGTGTGGAAAGCGTGTGGCGGTTTATTTTGAAAATAAAATTGCATTTCAGGAAATTAGTTGTGTAATTGCAAAAAGGGAAATAACTGCAGCATTTGTATAAAAGCATATATTTATAGGGGGTATATATATATATATATAAAATTAGAAAATTGTTCATATACGGAGCAATAATAGAGTTAAATGTTTGGTTTTTCTCATTAAACATTAAAGAGTGCGTAGTTTAGATCGCGTTTAGCATATAGTATAAAGCAAATTGCGAGAGTTTACCGATTACAGACAATATAATAATGTAGAATGTAATACACAATACACAATAATAATTATCAAATGAGCTTGAGTACTTGGAGTTGGCTCAAGCTTAATATATAGGACACATAGTTCACATTTATAGGGAGAATAGTATAATAAAAGTAAGAATTTTAGCTGCAAAAGACGTGATTTAAACGAACAACTCAAATAGCAGCACTTAGCCATGGCTTAAACAAATGACGCGCATTCTAAATATGTAATAATTAAAAAGGCTTAATGTATAAATAAAGACATACGATATATATAAAATGGATTCAGTTGCTTATTGTTTTGCGTTGCAATTTTTGAGACATTCGACATTGTTGTTGTACTTAAATTAAGTGCAATACGAGTAGAAATAATACAATAGTTTAAAAACAAAATACACATTATAGTAATTATGCGTCATGTCTAAATACATAATAGGAATACAGTTTATAAACTTTACTTTGCTTTTAGGAGTGATATGAAGTTTGTGTGAAGTTGAGATTTGATTTGCTTTGATTCGACATATAATTTATAAGTATAAAAAATCACTTTAGCTACATGTATATGTATAGGTATGTATATATATATATATATAAATGTATGTATATAGTTATGTCTTACACTTGTAGAATGCAAAAATAAACAAATTAGCGCCCATCGTGTTTCAAATTCAATTCAATTTCCCAAGCGCCCAGAACGCAACTTAAAAACTGCGTACAAAAATAATATATACTTATGTATGTACATATGTATGTATATATATATAAATATATAGATATATATATATATATCTTTATATGCATTGTAGATTGCACCAGCTTGTGTGCTGCTCTTTCTTTCTTGCTTTCTTTCATACTTTCTCTGAGAATCCGTTTCTGTAATGCCAACTTATGTCTATGCTTTATGCTTTATGCTTTATGCTTTCCATCCTTTCCTTTCCTTTGCCATCCTTTCTGCTCCTACTTTTGTGCCTGCATACGCGCCTGCATCTGCGCCAGCATCTCCTGCATGCGTCGCAGTTCCGCCTCCTTCTCCTGCAGTATGCGATCCTTGTCGGATAGCTGGGCGGGCACGGCGTTATCACGCTCCGTTTTAATGCCGTTCTCCTTGCCCTTGATGCCCTTGGCGAGGCGATCGGAACGATAGTTCTCATAGTGCACCTCTTGGGTGACCTCCTGCAGGTCCTGCATGTGTGTTATCAGCATTGTGCGCAGCTTTATGAAATCACAATGATCCGGATTCTCAACCTCAACGACGCCCCAGGGATAGAGGCGACCGCGCACCTTCTTCCCCTTGACCTCGAGCAGTGTGTTGGCGCCGCAAACGGCAAAAGGCACAGCTTCCTTCAGTTGCTTCACCTGCTCCTTGTAGTCTTCATCCTCGTCGGAATCACAGTCGGGCAGTGGATAGATTTTGATGCCGTGGCTCTCGATCTCCTGCATGATGCGGCATTTCAGGCGCAGTATCTCCTTTTTGGTTAGGCAATCGGCTTTCGCAATAACCGGCACAATGTTCACCTTCGAGTGCAGTTTCTTCATAAACTCCACATCCAGAGGTTTAAGTCTGTAATGCGGAAATGCGATTAGCATCAGTGGTTAGACCCTTTACTTTAAGAAAGTAAAAAGGGTCTATTAACTTAGTGCAAAGAGGAAATGTGTGTAACACCCAGAAGGAGGCGTGGCAGACACCATAAAGTATATATATTCTTGATCAGGACAACAAGACGAGTCGATATAGCCATGTCCGTCTGTCTGTCCGTCTGTATGAACACCTAGATCTCAGCAACTATAAGAGCTAGAGACACCATATTCGGTATTTAGGTTCTCCTAATCAGTAAGCAGCACGAGTTTGTTTTAGATTTTGGATACCTCCCCCCCGTCCCCCGTAAACCGCAAAAAGCTGCTGTAGCCACAGTTTTAAAGCTATTGATTTGTAATTTGGTATTTAACTAGTTTATGATATTCTCTATCGACGCTAGGAATTTTGTCTCGATCGGATAAGAAACAGCGAACATATGCCACAGACAATTTGCCGCACTAGGCAGAGGGGGGGTGGTGTGCCTTGCATACGCGGGTAGCTTAGTGTGTGTGCGTCTGACTGTGTTTGTATGTACTACATATACTCAAAGTAAAGGGTCTCCTACGGTCGGTTACGTCCGACTGTAGCCACCGTCCCACTGATCTGCCCCGTCCCTATATTTTTTTTACTTGTCGTCATACTCACCCATGGCCAAATGGCGATATAAAGTAGAAACAGCAATGTATACGATTGTCAACAATATTGCGACGGTTGAGGCCGCTTTCGTCCTGCAGAAAGCGCTCGTATTGCTCATCGATGTACTCCAGTATGGCGCCAAAGCTGTTCGAGTTGTCGATCGCATCACCAAAGCCCGGCGTATCGACTACGGTTAAACGCAGCTTAACCCCACGCTCCTCGATCTCCACTGTGGATGCCTCCAGCTTAACCGTTTGCTTCTGTTTCTCTGTAAATTGAAATTGGTAATTGGTGAATTGGCAATTGTCACGCTGTTTGAACTCACCTATGGCATCGGGTATAATACGTTCTGGATATAAATCGGTCAGAAACAGACTATTCACCAGCGTCGATTTGCCCAGACCCGATTCGCCCACAACCATCAGCGTAAACTCGAAGCCCTTCTTCACGGATTTCCTATGCACTTGATTCGGTAGATTGGCAAAGCCCACATAACCGGGTGTCTCGATGCTGGAAAACTGTAAAGAAACGACAACAATAGCGAGTAATTAATAAACGTTTGAATTAACATCAATTTAAATTAATTAACAAACAATTTGTGCACTTGGCGTAGCGTAAGATTTTCGATGCGTTGGCGTGCACAAGTTTTTCGCTTATTTGTAAACATTTGAAACATTTGCCCAACACAAAACAGATACGATGAATTAGCCTCATTTAGAATGAACAGAGTACAATGGGCATATGCGACTAAATAGCACTTAAAAGTTTACTCCAACAAACAATAGCTGCATGAGTCTGCATTAGCTCTGATTGAGTCTTACAGAAGATTCATTTAATGTGCAGCTTGGCGAAAACTCGAAAATGATTCATCCAAAATGACACAGAAATAATTGGAGTATGACTCCAACAATTTTTCACAACAAAAGAATTATTAGAACCTTTGACTTTAAAAACTGAGTACAATTAGGGTCTATTTTAGTTTTAGTGCAAATGAGGAAATGTGTAGTAACATCCCAGAAGGAGGCGTGGCAGACCCCACAAAGTATAGTAGATTCTTGATCAGGACGACAAGACGAGTCGATATAGCCATGTCCGTCTGGTCTGTCTGTCTGTATGAACACCTAGATCTCGGCAACTGTAAGAGCTAGAGACACCATATTCGGGATTTAGATTCTCCTATATCAGTAAGCAGCACGAGTTTGTTTTAGATTTTGGATACCTCCCCCTCTTCGCCTAGCAAACCGCTCAAAAGCTACTGCAGCCACAGTTTTCACAATGCTATTGGATATTGTAATTTGGTAATGAACTAGTTTATGACATTCTCTATCGACGCTGTGAATTTTGATTTCGATCGGATAAGAAACAGCTAAACATATGCCACAGACAATTTGCCGCACTAGGCAGAGGGGGGTGGTGTGCCTTGCAATACGCAAGAGTAGCTTAGTGTGTGTGCGTCTGATTGTGTTTCGTATGTACATATACGTCAAAGTAAAGGGTCTCCTTGACGGTCGGTATAACCGGATCCGACTGTATTAAGCCTCCTGTCCCGACTAAAGAATCTGCCCCGTCCCTATATTTGATATACCTATTATTAATATGGCATCCATAAAATAAAAATAAAATTGTTTTTGCTCATTTCGTATAGTGCGTCTTCCAAATATAACAACGTCAGAAATCGTCGGTCCATAAAATGCTGACTCAACCGGCATTCAACTGTATTTTATTTCATATTTTGGCAGCGCTTTGAAACAATGAAATTCTGTCGCAGATCCGAATTACTGATGCTCACCCCTTTTTATAAATGGTCTCAGTTTGGAAATGTTTGGTAATTTATCTGAAGCACATTTTGATGGCTGTGCTGCCAGAGAGCGAGCGAGATAAAGCATGGCATATTGTTTCTTTATTAACTTCTGTATTTATGAACAGATTTAAATGTGCTTTTCACGATAGACAAATATAATGGTGAGGAGTGGGTATTCTACGCGGGTTTTACGGTTTTTTATCTGATTATATATACAACTAAACTGATCTTGCTCTTATGATTTCCGAAATCTAGGCGTTCATGTAGACAGATCAACTCAGTTCATCACCGTGTGTATACTTTATGGGGTCGGCCACGCCTCCTATAAGACCATTCGAATTTTTTCATAAGTTTCTTTTAATAAATAATTCAAAGGGAATGTAATAAAAATAAATTTTAAACTTGTATTAGAACTGTAATTACAAGTGTAAATTGAGAATTTTACATGTTTTATACACCGAAATAGTGACGATTTCCATGAAACAGAAAATAAAGCTAGAATTGGTTGAGTTGCACCGGAAAGTTTAATTCTAGACGGGTTTAGATAAGTGAATACTGCAATTGCTTTGATATCTCAAATAAAAATATAACCTTATTTTACTAATGCAATTTGATATAGTGATAATTGAATTCTTGAAATGTCGCCTACGATAGTTATTTATACTAATAGATAAGAGTTTGGTTAAACCAGCTGTATTGAAGCTGGCGCCATCTGGTGCAGCCTTAAGCTAACTTGTTGGATTCTAATCTAACTTTTCGATTTATTTATATTTTTTTTATAATATTTAAGCACTGTAGTTAGTTCTCTGTCTGTAATTATCATTTCAAATGTATAACGTTACTTTAAAAACGATATTTGATAGTATTGATAGTTGCATTCTTTGAAAATTTACCTACAATCGTTAGTTAAAATTGAAGCAGGATTGTTGGATCAGGATCTTATTATATACAATTGTATACAATGAAGTTATTATAATTCACTATGGTAGAAATTACTACATAACAGTAATAGTATAACATAAAAATAAAATAAATAATTTTATATTTATATGTTATATTTTCTAGGTGAAGTTTATCAATTCCTCGTAGACCAACTAGGAACTTTCAGCCTATTTTGCTTCCTGTATGCACCTCTGATTATGCTATGCACGATAATTTTCGGGTGTTATGCTCTATTTACAATGCACATTATAAATTAATATCTTCTGAACTCTCTCTACCTTCTATTAAATTCGCTATCCTACAATATCTAACTCAATCTAACATTTCATCTTAACCAATGTGGATTATATATTTGTTTAACTCAACTAACCACTAATCTTGGTCTGATTGGGTTTTTCTGGGTTTTCCCATATCCTTGCAGCAAATGCTGGACCTTTATTTTCTTTATTCTTTAAATTTGATTTCATATTTTAATCTTATTCTTTTCCCCAGATTTTCTTATTTTTTATATTTTTAAATTACATTTTATTTATTTTTAATTTCAATTTTATTAGTATTAATATTAATTTGTAATTAAATTTTTCTTGGCCGACTGGTCTTAGTCGACACTTAAATAAATAAATTTAAAAAAAAAAATATTTTAACAAAAAAAAAAGTTATTCAATATTATTATTTAATAGATTCGAATATTATTTAGATTTTACTTATATTAATTTTAAGTGTGTACACACTGCAATTAGTAAGCATTTAAATAACGGTTCTTGATGCGCATTCTTTTGAGGGGGGAGGGGGGGCAGCGCTGGTGCGGGGAGAAAAGTATTTATTTATCTGTGTGTGTGTGTGTGTGTGTGTGTGTGTAAGGGGTAATGATCGTTGTTTTGTGGGCCAATGCTGGGCAAGGCTGGCTTAAAGAAAGTGTTGGCATTATTTTAGCCATGCCAGACACGCACGAGTTTCTCTTGCACATCCACAAACACACACACACACACACACAAGTGCTTCGCTTGTGTGCATCCAAACATACACACACACACACACACACATCTAAAGTGCTTAAGCATGGCTGCAAGTACCTACATACATACAAACATATCTTAAGCCAATGACACTGTGCACACACACACACACACACACATGCATGGGCTGCTCACACACACATGGGTATGTAGGTCACCGGCGTGCAACAAAGGATAATACGCTGCGCCTGATGCTGCAGACGCAGACGCCAACGCCGACGCCGACGCCTAATTCTTGTTTTTTTTGCCGGCTACCAAGTGATTCATGCTGCGCTTTTCGCACGCATTCGAACCACGGTTCAAACGCGCCATTCCATTAAATGCGCACAGTGAATATATATTTGCATATATGTGTGTAAATAAATATCTCCGGCCATAACTGCAGACGCAGCGCGAGGAATTTGCATGATAAGCCGCTTGCTTACACACACACACACACACACACACGCACACGCACACAACAACAACAGCAGCCATAACAACAACAACAACAACAACAAGCACAAGAACGCCATTGCGAGCGGGGTTTGAACCGCACCCACGGCTAACAACAGTCCCGATGCACAGCGGTCACAAGTCATTTGCCATTTGCGTTTATCGCGTTTTTTGTGTTTTTTTATGTGAATATTTAGCAATACTTACGCCCTTTGTATCAGCCATTTTAAAAAAACAAAAATTAAACGACGAACAAAATATGTTGTTCATGAACTGAAATGAACTGGAGCGACACACACACTAACCGCCGGCAGTGTGACCAGCCGAGTTGTGGCGCCACTTGACCTAAAGTGTGCAATTAATCGATAAGTTGTTGAAACGTAACGATAAATTGGAAATTCAACATACAAAGCTGTGCGAATTGTTTTAAATGCTCAAAACAATAAAAAAAAATGCAAAACTGAATCAAATTAAATAAAAATCATGTTGGAACAATTACTGAAATTATGCTTCAAACGCAAAAAGTTGGCAGCAACTTGGCTGACAATCGCGCCCTCTGTTGCACACAAGCAGCAACATAATATGGCGCGCGCGTTTAAACAATATGAAATATATAGTAACTGAAAATAGACCTGCATAATTTTATTTGTTTAGAACAATTTATGTTATTTATGCTTCATAAGACATAAACCTGCATATGCTAAATTGCTAAATGTCGCACAGTGGCGCTCCCGCTAAATTTGGCGTGCCAAAAATGAGTTTCCGCTAACCAAGTTGTTTAATAAAACATGGGATCGCAAATAATAATTATGAGCTTAACAACAATAAAAGTGGTGTGTAATTCAATACCTTTCATATAAATCCTTAATCTTTGTCCTTGAAGCACATGTGATACATCACAGAACACCAATATTTTTAAATTTTCATAACACTCTAATAGGTTCCAAAGATAATGGAATACAATTTTTATAATAAAAATTGAGAGATAATTATTATTTTAAATTTGTATAGTAAACATTTAAAGGCAGTTTTTTGGCTTTTATAACTGTTAGTAATTTTATTTGTAAAACAATAGACATATGGAGAGCAGTGTGACGCACATGCGCTTTGAATTCAAATACATACATCGAAAAAAATTAAAATTATCTGATAGGTTTTTGGGTGTTATCCGACGTTTAACTATATAATTCGCATTTTTAGAGCGACTGCATTCTCTGTGTGCTATGCGCCTGCATTTCGATCGTTAACTATTTCATAGTATACAAGTATGCATATATTTATATATATATATATCTATATGTTATGTGTTGACAAAACATCGACTAGAATATGAAAATACGCGACAAACATAAAAGAAAACAAAAATAAACGAAAGATCGAAAACACTTTAAAAATATTTCCAAAATTATAACAACTATTTAAATGTACAGAGATATATATATATATAAGTATGTATATTTAGGAAGATTGTAAATTCAATATCGAAATGGTAATGATAATCCTGAAATGGCAAACGACAAAGGAATACACATATTATAGATATAAATATATATCCTGTTTTGAACTAATGATTCTTCGCTTCTCTCCCCTCTCTCCACTCCCTACTCTCCACTCTCCACTCTTCTCTCTGTAACTGCATCACTTCATTTTGGTTAAGCTATCTATGTTATCAGGCGCGGCGCATGCAGCCCGTGCACATTCTCAATGGGCGGACAGTGCGTGGCGCCCGGAGGTCCCCAGTCGTGGAGGCCACGTGAATTGGCCAGGCGATGGGTCAGACGATGGGCAATGCTGAAGCCGCCGCTGCCCTCCAGCTGCGTTAGCACAATGATCACTTGTCTGCAAGAAGGATCAAGGATTAGTAGGATTGCGCGCCAGTTTCAGATTGCCACTTACCGCTGCAGGGGCGGCACAGAGTCGACTGTTTTGAGCTCGCCACGCGTGGATACCACATTGTAGCTCTCCTGGCAATCGCATTTCACATGTATCCACTTGTTCTCATGCCGGTTCTCCACCATAACCACCAGCCCAGCCCAACCCTAGAAGCGAACAGAGGAGCGTTAATCGCAAAAGAGTCAACTATTTGGAGGCATATTACCTTGGTCAAATAGTAGGCGGTCATGCCCTCACGGCCCTCGTGACGCTGCCCCTTGGTCAGCGTGAGGCTGATGATGGCGTCCGCCAGCAGATGGGGCGAGGGGGTTATCTGCTCCACCAGCAGCCGCTTGGAGCTGTGTATGGCCAGTATGCACTGCGGATACTGGTGCGGATCTTCGATGCCCGTGTGCCAATGATTGAAGGCCAGACAGACCAGCAGATAAATGTCCCGTTCCAGCATCTTGTGGCAGCCCACAAAGCCACGCACCTGCAGGCATATGAAATGTGGCATGAATTTAATGATATTCTGGGCGTTATAGGGAGTTATACCTGTCGCTTGCTATGCTCCACAAGGCGTCCA
Source organism: Hypselothyrea guttata (assembly GCA_035045125.1). NCBI lineage: Eukaryota > Metazoa > Arthropoda > Insecta > Diptera > Drosophilidae > Hypselothyrea > Hypselothyrea guttata. The sequence continues at coordinate 41,383 of JAWNNJ010000923.1, forward strand.
ATCTCTGGCGCTGCCGGCGAACGTGTGCGAAATATGACGACGCAGAGATCTAGCTGGGAGCGCTGGGATTTCTCGGAGTTGCGTTGCCCCTCCTGGAAGAGCGTGAATTCCGCCTCGGTGGGCTCCAGCACGGTGAGCAGAACACAGGAGATCGAGCACAGCGGCTGCAGTGTGCCCTGCAGTCGCACCTCATTCCAACCGGCGCGCACCTTGCATATATCGATGCAATCAAAGTAATTGAGCACATCCTCAAACGAGATCCAGAACACGCCCTCGGAGGCGCCGTGCGGCATGAGGGCGTCGCGCAGATCATCGGTCCACAGCGCCGAATCATCGGACCAATCGCCGCGCCACGAATAATGACCCCAGGGATTGCGCAGCTTGAGCAGACGATGTCCCTGTATATCCTTGACGTCCAGCACCGAATAGGCGTGCCGTGGACGCAGTCCCTTGTGCTGGTACTCCTCCTCGTCCACCTTCATGTTGCCGCCGCCGCAGCTGGCGCCCATTAGGAAGCGCACACATCGCGAACTAAGCAACTGCGCCCAGATCAGATCCTTGTCCAGCTCATCCTCGCTGGGCATGGGCAATGAGCTCGCCTGCAACGGTATGCTCTCGCATGGTGCGCCCGTCAACGTCGCCAGACCCTCGATGGCCCGTCCCGAGACGAGTGCCTCATAGCAGCCATGGATCTTGGCCACAGCCTTCTCGATCAGCGGCACCCACAGCTGCTTCCGCTTCGCCTGCGAGTAGACCAAATGACCACGCTTGTCGCACGGCAGCAGATCATCGACCAGCACCGTCGTCCACTTGCCATCCTTGCAGAGGCGCACCTGGTAGGCGCCCTGCGGACATATCTCTTTGGTAACGAGCACCTCCTTCACCAGATCCTCACGCTCCGCGAGCACCGCCAGTGCGCTGAGCAGCCAACAGTTGCCCAGCACGCCCTGGCATATGTCCGACGGCAGCGGGGTGCGAAAGACCGCCCATGGCGGATACGCGCCGCCATCACAATTGATCTCATGGGGGCGACGCCATTGGACAACGGGATTGCCACCGTCGCCCACACTGCTGGCGGGATTGTAGTAGAGGCTCTTGGGCGCGGGCGGAAATGAATCGTCCACGAAGAGCTCATTGTTATCCCGGCAATATTGTATGATATTCTGCCATTTGGTCAATGCCTCAGTCTCCTCCAGCTGGCGCAGATTCTCCATCAGTTTGCTCTCCTGCCGCATCTCCGCCGTAAGCGCCTGCACCCGCAACGATTTGCGTGCCAGCGCATCCGTCAGCACCGCACTCACCAGCCCCCTGGGGCTCGAGCAGATGTCACAGACAACGGACGCAGCGCAATTCTCATAGGTGCAGGCGGGGCATTGCCATTTCTTGACCGGACCCAAGACGCCGCCGCCGCCGCCGCCGCCGCCAGCAGCAGCAGCAGCAGCGTTCAGCTGCAGATTATAGCTGCTGGAACTGGAGCTGGCGGCTGCACTGCTGGCTATGGATATATTCCTCGGCACAATCGAACCGCCAGTGCTATGACGTTTGGGTATGGCGCCGGAAGAGCTGCGCAGCTGCTGCTGCTGTTGTTGTTGCTGCTGCTGCTGCTGCTGCTGCTGTTGCTGCTGCTGCTGCTGCTGCTGCTGATGATGATGATGATGATTGGCGCTGGGCAGAGCAACGGCTGTGGCAGCAATTGCTGCTGCTGCTGCTGCTGGTGTTGGCGCTGCACGCGGCGATGGACTGCGCGAGAGGCGTGGCACCACGGGAGGCAGCTGCAACTGCAGCTGCAACTGTGCGGCATTCACCAAAGCCACCGGCATCAAGTTGGCGCTGGGCGTCTGCTGTTCAGTCTGCTGCTGAGTCTGCTGATTGATCGCATCCTGCTCCTCATACGACTGTCCGTCGGGACGCTCGCGCACCGTCTCCACCGGCAGCAGACGCAGCGACTTGCAGGCGCTGCACAGACCCACCGAGAGCGAGTTCTTCAGCGTGCAATGGCTGCACGTCCAGAACTCGCCCTTGCGCAGCGTCATGTCCTCGATGGAGGAGATGCTCTTCAGCTTGGAGCCCCCGCACACAATGCACGCCATCGCCGTCGAGTAGTTCACCAGCGTGCACTTCTTGCAGGTCCAGGGCTCATCGCTGCGCGCCTCTGGCAATGCAAAAGGGGAAAAACAGGGTTAATAACTTTGTCAGAATGCATGTAACAGGCAGCAGAAGGCGTGGCAGACCTCACAAAGTATATATTTATTCTTCATCAGGGAAACTGTCTGAGTCGATTTACCGAAGTCCGTCTGTCCGTATGCATAAACGTTGAGATTTTTGAAACTACAAGAGCTAGAGCAGCCATTTTGGTTGCTAGCGGTAGATGTATTCATTACGCCACAAACTATATTTATTCTTGATCAGAATGACGAGCTAAGTCGATTTAGCCCTGTCTGTCTGTCTGTCCGGCTGTCCGTCTGTTTGAACGCGTCGATCTCAACAAATATAAGAGCTATAGCAGCCGTTTTGGTTGCTATTGGTAGGTAATTATCTTACGCAGATCAAGTTTGTTTCGAAAATTTGATGCCACGCCCCCTATACGCCCAAAAATCAATAAAACTCACATAACCTCGAATTTTTAACAAAAAAAGTTGAATAACAAGCGCGATATTAAACATAAAATGTCTTTACTCGAAACATATACTCTCTTCTATTATATTTAACTATCCTGAAAAGCGCATTGAAATCGGTTAATAAACACAGGAGATATAAGCTACACAATAGTTGAACTTAAAAGTTCAAAAACAAGCGTAATATTAAACATAGAATATTGTTATTCGGTATATACATATACTCTCTTATAATATATTTAGCTATCCTGAAAAGCACATTAAAATCGGTCAATAAACAAAGAAGATATAAGCTACGTAATATTGCATAAGGGACGAGCGATGCAACGCCTGCAATATTGTTTCGTTAATATCTCCTGTATTTATTTACCTATTTCAATGAGCTTTTCAGGCTAGGTCAATATATTGAAAGAGAGTATATATTCCGACAACGTGCTATGTTTAATATTGCGATTGTTATTTGGTTTTTATCGACTACGGCGTCAAGGGGGCGTGGCATGCAACATTTGAAATAAACTTGATCTGAAAACAGAATGTATTTAACTAGAATTGTGGCTCTTAATTGGTTGAATGCATTCTATTTATGTTGATTGTGGGCGGAAGGGGCGTGGCATCCCAGATTTAAAATAAACTTGATCTGCGTATGGTATACACCTTTCAAAAATCAGAATCTGAATCTGACGAGAATAAGCTTGGTGGAATGGACTCACCTGTTGCTGTTGTGATTGCTACTGTGGCTGTGGGCGTGGCCGTGGGCGTGGGCGTGGGTGTCGTGTTGTCGCACATCTCACAGCTCTCGGACCAGAGGCGATTGTAGGCATAGGAACATTTGCCGCAGGTCCACATCTTGCTGCGATTGCTGCCGTGCAGGAACATCGCCGTTTGCGGTTTATTGTCGTTGCGTGTGGCTGATGCAATGAGGCGGTTGCCACTGCTGTTGTTGCTGCTGCTGCTGCTGCCACCAGCTGTGGCTGCCTCATGCGATCTGCGTAAGAGAGAGATTAAGCGCAACAATTATGGCAAAAATCGCACATCAACAATTATAATTTATGCGCCACAAAAGCCAAAAAGTGTATCAAATCAAACGCCAAAGCAACAACTAAACCAAAATGTACAACAAATATACAATTATGTATAACAATAAACGCGCTTCGAGCTGTATACCCTGTACACGTCGTCCATAAATGAGTCACAGCCGCCTGATAAGCGCTGATAAGCTGGCAATTTGGCAATTAGTCGCCTCGCATGAACTTCGCATGAACCTATTGCTTTGAATTTGTTTTATAGCAATTAGTTTTTAATTTGTACATTAACAAATAATGCATAATCAGTCGAGCACATTGTCTGTTGCATATCTTCGCTGTTTCTTAACCGATCGTAGGCTACGTGGCCTGTATCTGTAGCTTTAAAATTGTGACTAAAGTGTTTTAAAGGTAAAGTGGTCAACGTATCCAAAATCTAAAAAAAACTTGATGTGCTTACTGCATAGGAGATCCTAAATACCAAAAATTGTTTATCTACTAGCTCATCTAGTTTCCGAGCTAAACTCAGATTTGAATCCAAGAGTTGGATGCAAAACAAATTCTACAAAGAATAATAAATTTCTGAATTCCAATTCCGAACCGGTTCGGTGAGAACCAGGTTTACAGCCTTGGAAACCCTATGAAACCTTAGTACATAAGATCTAAGTACTATTTTTTTATTTTCATAAGAAAACTTTAAAATGTATTACAAAATACTACATATAAAATCTAATATTATTTTCTGACTTTCCTAATGAATAAAAAAAATATCGTTTTTGGAATATTTTACAACTTTTCCTCATCATCAACTCCCTGCAATTGTAATGCCTAACATGGGTATATTAGGTTTATGTCAGTATTGGCTGTTAGCTTAAAATGATTGCAGCATTTGTGCAATTAAATTGTTTAGTTTAAAAACGTTTTGAATTGTTTTAAGCTGCGCATTAAGGCATTTAATTGTTAAATCGGGCATATTAGGTTTATGCAATTAATTGCTAGCAAACAGCAACAAAAGTTAAAATATATTATATATAGACAAAACAATAGTTTAGTTTACAGTTTAAACTAAAATATCGACAATTGTCGCATTAGAAAATGTTCAATTCAGAGTTAATATCAAGTTATTGTTTTATATAAATTCAATGAAATAATAAAGAAACACCAATAGAATGCCTGTACCTAAAAAACGCACAGGGTATATGCAGACGTGTTCAATCGCAAAGCCTATAAAATATGAAATAAATAAATAAATATAAAATAGCAATTGCAAGACATTAAATAATCAATTAATTATATATCAAAACGAAATCAATAAAACTAATAATGAGCGCAGCATACCCCATGCACGCATGGCTTTTTATAGGGTAACAATTGGGCAAGCGTAGCATGAGGCGCCATGAAATTAAATCAAGCATACAAAGCAATTAGTAAACTTATAAAAACGCACACGCATACAACTGCACGGTCGTACATAGATCTTATAGGGTATATAGAGCATATAAAGCTCTACGCATTGTTCAGTTGTATGACTAAGCGCTATAACAAAAGCCAATAACTACAAATATATATATATATATATATACAAATTAAAGGGCAAAATAATAGAGTAAAGTGAAGTAAATCAGCAGGAATTGTTAGATGTTGCTGTTGTGCAGAGCAGCAACTGTTGCCGCTGCTGTTTCCATAACAGTATGCATACATTTTCGATTCAGTCGTTTTGCGCGGTCCCTTCCACACCTTGGCATAGATGGAATGCTCCGCATTATAGAAATCATTAGCTGTTGTGGCTGGTGCTGCTGCTGCTGCTGTTGCTGTTGCTGTGGCAGCGCCAACTGTTGCCGCTGTGCTATAGTCAATGTTATTCAGTTCATTGCTGCTAAGCTCGTTGAATGTTGCAGCTGCAGTTGCTGCTGCTGTTGCTGTTGCATCGCTGCCATTGTCTATGAAATCGAAGCTGCTGTTGTTACTGTTGCTGTTGCTGCTGCTGCTTTGGTTGTTATTGTGCCCCAGCAGCAACAACGCTGCCTGCGTCGTCTCGCTGTTGTTCAGGCGTTTTTTATGCAGCTTATGTTGTTTATTGATTTGCGCATAAATGGGAGCCGTTGACTGTAGTTGCTGCTGCTGCTGCTGTTGCTGCTGTTGTTGCTGCTGTTGCTGTGCTATGGCAACACATTCGTTTTCATACAGCTGCTGATTGAGTTTGTGGCAATTGTTATTGCAATTGTTATTGCTGATGCTGCTATTGTTGCTGCTGTTGCTGCTGCTGCTTTTATTATTGTTGCTACTTGTGTGTGCTGCAGTTGTTGCCACTGCTGTTGCTGTTGTTTTGGTATCACAATGCTGCATGTTGTTGGTGCTGTTAGTGCGTTGGTTGCGTGCTACTGCTGCTGCTGATGTTGTTGTTGTTGTTGTTGTTGCTGCTGCTGTTGGCTCTGCCCATTCGTTAACCGCTATAAAAACACCGTTCCTTGGTATGGTAAACTGTGTGTTCATGTGCTGTTGCTGCTGCTGCTGCTGCTGCTGCTGATGTTGCTGCTGGCTGTCTCGCAGCCTATGCTGGCGCAGCGGCTTGGCAACAGCTGCCGTTGGTGCTGCAGCCTTGGCAGATCGCGACAATGTGGTTATGGTAAAGTTATACTTCTTTCTCGCGCAGCCCTCGCGCAGCTTGTTGTGCTGGTTCTTGTTGTTGTTGTTCTGCTTGCGGCGACAGAAGGTATCGTTGGCAATGGCAAATCTCGAGTTGCTGCATGCCACGGGCACAGCGGCAGCTGCTGCTGTAATAGAGTTAGCAGAGGGTTCAATTTAGCTTAGATAGTTGCAACAAATTGAGGAGAATACATACTGTGCTTGTGCGTTTCCAGTGGCAGATTGAATATATCCTTGCTCAGATTGTTCACGTAGCAGATGTGGCAGCTGCGCACCGAGGATTGCACATGGGACGTGCCGCTCTTGTCAATGGAATTGCTGAGGCTCTGCGTCCGTCGAAAGCAGGAGACGCGGCGTGCCTTCAGCTGCCGTCGATTGGAATGTTGTTGCTCCTCCAGATGTTGCTGTTGATGTTGCTGTTGATGTTGCTGTTGTTGATTGTGCTGCTCCTCCAGCTCCGGCGTAACGTTCGCTGCTGCTGCTGTTGTAGTTGTTTCTGCCGCTGCTGCTGCAGTTGTTGTCGTTGCTGCTGCTGCTGCAGTTGTTGTCGTTGCTGCTGCTGCTGCTGCTGCTACGTCATGCCGTCGTAGGCACAGCGTCTCCTTGTAGATGGGCGCCAGGTAGCTGACATTGTCGCAGATGACGCAGTGCCAGGTGACGGAGTTGTTATCCGTATCGCAGGCACGGCATATCCAGCGTCGGTTCAGCGCCGGATTCGAGAAGTGGCGATAGAGCTCAATGGAGCTTTTGATATACTTGCGGGTCTCCTCGCAGTTGCTGCAATTGGCTGGCAGATTTTGGCTGTTTCGCTGCGGACGTTTCAAGCAGCCTCGCAGCAGAGATTTGTAAACATGTCCGTGCACGTTGCCAAGTTGCTGCTGTTGTTGTTGTTGTTGTTGCAGCTGTTGTTTGTTGTTGTGCTCAGTTCTGCAAACATATGGGATTGGAATAGGAACAAAACAACTAACGGTTATACACACACACACACACACACACATACAATCAAAAACGCACGTTTTTTAGCTCCACATTTAATATTTATTTTATTTTATTTTATAATACATTTTTATTTATTTATTTACTTATTTTTTCAGTTATGCTGTGGCTGCGCTTTTTTCACTTTGCGCACAGTTCGAATCAATAAAATTGTAAACAAAGTTTTTCGCTGCTTTCAAATCGATTTTCCCCCACGGTTTTATCCCCCATTTATTTTTGGCAGAACTTATTGTTGTTGCTGCTATGGAGGAGTTGCTGCAATTGTTATTGTGTACGCACACACACACACACACACACAGACACAAGTATATATACAACACATCCTTACACGCAGACAGATATGTAGCTGCTTGGTGCGTATGTGTGTGTGCACGCAATGGACAAACACGCACACACGCACACACACACGCACGCACACTTGCAATTCGTGTTTCGTTTTTGTTTTGTGTAACGGTAAACTCTCTCTCTCTCTCGCTCTCTGCAGCTTTTGTGCACGCACAGACGCCAGTGTTGCCAGAAATTAAACAAAATAAAAGCGACTTAAAATGAGCACTGAAATTATAATATATTTACCTACAAATATGCATAGAAAAATCAAATGCGTAAACCAAAATAAACATTTATTTGTAAATACTTGTAATTAGATCTATAAAGATTAACTTAAAAGTAGTGCTTAAACTAGCTAAGCTGGCAACACTGACAAACGCACGCACGCACACACACACAAAGTCGCTGCATACATATGTACATACATGCACACACATACATACCTATGCAGATTTGCATGCTGTGTGGGCCTATTTGATCTTACCTGGTCAGAGCCTTGTGCTTATCAACAATTGTTGCAAGCTCCTCCTCATCACATTCGGTGGCGAGCTCCGGCGGAGCGGAGACCAACCCCGCCACCGTGGAGGTGCCACGATTTTGTTGTTGCTGTCGCAACGGTGGCAACTGATGTTGTTGTTCTTGTTGTTGTTGCTGTTGATTATGATGCGGCGGCAGCGGCTGCTGCTGGTGGTGGTACAATGTTGCGGTAGGACTGGGGAACACCTTGCGCACGGTGCCACAATTGTAGCACTTTAATGATTCTGTGGGATTTATGGTGTTGCATTTGCTGCACGACCATTGCAGCACCGACGATATTGTGCCCATATTGCAATAACAACTTGAACAGCATTCACAGTTGATTCGCACAATTCACAGTGGATCTATGTATGTGTGTGTGTGTGTGTGTGTGTGGGGGCGGGGGGAGAGACAGAGACTGGGACTGGGAGAGAGTGGATGCGATGGAGTGAGAGATAAGAGCTGTGGGGGCGGGGGTGTGGGTGTGGGTGTACTGGAAGCAAGTTGTTGTTGTTGTTGTTGTTGTTGTTGCTTTACAACAGCCAGCAGCAGCAGCAATTGCTGATAATTGCATTTAACAGTCTTAGGCCGCGCGCTGATTTAATATTTCGAACTGTTGCACCACCACCACAACAACACATATTTATCACATATATTGTGGGCCACAGCCTTGTTGTAGATACAGATCCTTAAGCAACAATAAAGCCAACGGCCAGCCATTCACACAGCCCACAATCCTACAGATGTGCGATAGTTTAGTGACTGTTGTGGCTGCAGACACGGTTGCCACCGGGCGCACCATTGCGCTAAAAGTGGTGTTATTCCACATGTTGCAATGCCATCTTATATCTTCATGCCGCACTACTCTAAGCGTAATTTTTCATTTCTTTTTTCTTGAGCAATTGTTGCAATTTTATGCATTTTTGTGCATTTCTAATTGTTTAGCAGTGGCAACCCTGGCTACAGCTGTCGTGCAGCTCGTGATAAAAGGACATCGCACGCTGTTAACCAAATCGCCTTATAAATTAAAAATGCAAATTATGTTTATTGCAGTTTAACCTGAGTGGCTAATTTGTTAATGCGACAAGTGCTGAAATTCGCTTAACGCCAACAACATTAAATTGGCAGCATTAAAATTCTGTTACAAATATCGCACACCGCTAAATGGCGGCCATTGTGACCAGCGTACGTTAGCATCGAATTACATGTGCATAAGTATCGAGTACAAGCCCGCAATGGTGCTGCCACCCAGTTTTTGGCAAGATTTATTTCATTTAATTTACCTACATTGAAATAAAACTTGCTTATAGCATATTTACACTGAGCGGAATATTCCAAACGTGATTTGGGTGTTTACACCAAGAATCGAATCACGCGACCAGCTGTTCGGCCAGCGCAAACGTAAACAAACAAGAAAACGCGCCATTTCAAACGTAAACAAACAAGAAAACGCGCAAATTTATGTGGATTTTAAAAGCGAGCTAGACAAAAACTGCGATATTGCTACATTATTATCTTTTTTTATTTGAATGCGCTTTTCAGTATAGTCACAAATTGTAAAAAAAAATATAAATTGTCACCCATTTTTAATGGGTACAGTGCATACAAATGAGTAACAACAATTAAAATGGTTTATTTGGAAATAATATTGAATCGGCCCATTTATATTTTTGCTCTGATCATTTCGCTTATTTTCATTTCAGTCATTTTATTTTTGCGGGCGTTTTTAAATTTATTAGCTGTAATAAACAGCTGTTTGCTATCGATATGCCACATTTTTGTATCGAAAATACTAAATTTGTATCGAAATACTAGCCAAGATACGGCCACACTTTCAGCATAATAGTCGAATCTTGGATTATTCGGCTCTTCTTCTACCCACAGAGGGCTTATGGCAGAATATTCTATTTCGTGATTCGGGCTCAATGTAAACAGGGTATTAACGTTGCGAATAAATAGGTGCAAATAAAATTGTTCTATGCATTTTTGAACTGTAACCAAATTGCAAATATTCATTTAAGCCCTGGTTGTGTGCAGTGTATCGATAACGGCCCAATCGATTAAATACCGAAACATCGATACCTTGCGACATCTGTTTGCGCCCTCGTGCAGCCGCAACCAACGTGTTTTGATGCCCAAGCAGATTTGTGTTGTTAAAAAACAGCGCCATGCAACAACAGAAGTCCCATGGGGCAACACGTGCACCCAAGCCGCAGGCAGCCAATAGAAGCCACAAGCACAAACAGAAGCGTTCCAGGGAGTACGGCAAATCCAAGCTGCTCGCAAACGAACTGGAAATCCAGCAGCTGAAATCCAAATACGATCAAATAGATGCCAGCATCATCAAAACATTCGCCGAGTTTCCGCTCTCACAGAAGACCCTGAAGGCGCTGGCCGAAGTCAAGTACACCACGCCCACAGCGGTCCAGCGCCAGAGCATCGGACCGGCGCTCCAGGGCAAGGATGTGCTCGGCGCTGCCATTACGGGCAGTGGAAAGACGCTGGCATTTCTGATACCGGTAAGTGGGGCTGCAGATGTGAATTTATCTGAATCCGTTCAATTGTATGCCTTGGCAGGTGCTGGAGCATTTGTATATGAACAAATGGTCGCGTACTGATGGCGTTGGCGCGATTATCATATCGCCCACACGGGAGCTGGCCTATCAGATCTTTGAGACGCTGAAGAAGGTGGGCAAGCATCATGACTTCTCCGCTGGCCTCATCATCGGCGGCAAGAATCTAAAGTTCGAACGCACGCGCATGGATCAGTGCAATATATTGATCTGTACACCGGGCCGCTTGCTGCAGCATATGGACGAGAATCCGCTGTTCAACACGAGCAGCATGGAAGTGCTGGTGCTGGATGAGGCAGATCGTTGCCTGGACATGGGCTTTCAACGTACGCTGAATTCGATCATCGAGAACTTTCCCCCGGACCGTCAGACGCTCTTGTTTTCGGCCACACAAACCAATACCATTGAGGATCTGGCGCGGCTCAATCTAAAGGCACCCGTCTATGTCGGCTATAACAGCAACAGCAGCAAAAGCAGCAGCAGCAAATCCGCCGTATTGGCTGTGCCGGAGCTGTTGCAGCAGAGCTATGTGGTGCTGCCGCTGGAGGAGAAGATAACCATGCTGTGGTCCTTCATCAAGAATCACTTGAAGCAGAAGATCATCGTGTTTGTGTCCAGTTGCAAGCAGGCCAAGTATCTCTACGAGATCTTCTGCAAGCTGCGTCCCGGCGTGGGCCTGCTCGCCCTGTACGGCACGCTGCATCAGGATCGCCGCATCGCCATCTACGAAGACTTTCTGCGCAAGAGTCACGTGGTCATGTTTGCCACCGATGTGGCATCCCGTGGCCTCGACTTTCCAGCCGTCAACTGGGTGCTGCAGCTGGATTGTCCCGAGGATGTCGCGCAGTATATACATCGGGCGGGTCGCTCGGCACGCAACAAATCCCGTGGCGAGTGCCTGCTGGTGTTGACGCCCAGCGAGGAGGAGCACATGATTGGCGCGTTGAAGGAGCAGCTCCAGCTGGATATACGTTGTGTGCACATTGATCCCAAGAAGCTGTTCTCGCCACGCATGAAGATCGAGGCATTCTTGGCCCAATTCCCCGAGCTGCGCGCCTCGGCCCAACGCGCCTTCCTGGCGTATCTGAAATCCGTGTTCCTCATGCGCAACAAGCGCCTGTTCAACGTGCTCGAGCTGCAGCTGGAGGCCTATGCGCAGTCCCTGGGCTTGGCCGTGACGCCACGTGTGCCGTTCATCGAGAAGCTCAAGTGGCGCCAGAAGCAACAGCAGCCGCAGTCGGATGCGTCCGGGCAACCCACAGCCAGCTTGCAAGCGGCGGAGGAGGAGGATGAGGACGAGGATGATGATTTCATTAAGATTAAGCGACGGGATCATGATGTGGAAGGCGCCGACATTGCGCTGGCAGACATGGAAGGGGATGGGGATGGGGATAAGGCGCCACTGGTGGTGCCCAAACGTGAGAAACTGGTGACCAAGGCATCGCTGGCCAAGAAGGCGCTCAAAAAGAATCTGCAGGTCAACTCCAAGCTGGTGTTCGACGAGGAGGGTGCCACCCTGGTCGATGGGCGCCAACAAATGAAGGCACTTGGCGGCAAGCAACAGCGGGAGCAGGACGATGACGGCGGCATCAATCTGATGCTATCGAAGGCCCTGCTCAACGAGGAGGATCAGTACGATAAGCAGCGTTTCCGTGAGCTGATCAAGAAGCGCCACAAACTGCAGCGCGATAAGCTGCGCAAGAAGGCCGAGCAACAGCAGAGCGAGGACGAGCAGGATGAGCAGGACGAGGGGGCAGAGGAGGAGAGCGGCAGCGAGCAATCCGTGGACTTGTCCTGGCTGCCCGATCCCGACAAGCTCTACCGAAAGAAGCCAATCAAGGGCGAACACGAGCAGCACGATGATGCAGCAGATGCTGACGACGACGATGATGATGATGATAATGATGATGATGATGATGATGATAATGATGATGATGATGAGGACGATGAGCCCGTGTATAAAAAGTCGAAATTAACGGATAAGTTAACGCTGCTGGATACGGAGGCAATCGCAGCCAATTTGCTCGCCAGCTGAAAGTACTAGACTAATAGTAGCCTATTAATACATGTATTAAACAATAAAATGTTTATTTTATGAAATTTAGAATAGACATTCATTTGTCACATAGATATGTGCTTTGGTAATATATCAATCTATGCTGAAGAGCGCAATTAAATAGGTTTATAAACACAAAAGTTATTGAAGTAACAATATGAACGCTTTGTCTCGCTCGCTCTTGAGCAACCCAGTGTGCTGGAAGAGGAAGCAAATTAAAGTACAGGGTATTCTACAGTGGCTACATCCTTGCTGGCTGGTAAATGGTTTCAGTGCGGTTCGCCTCATCATGTGTGATACGTACGTAAAAATTGTTAAAAAGTTCAGAAAATCTTTGGTAGTATAACTTGGCTGTTTTCTGGCTCTTTCTAAATTTGTTTGCAAAATGTATGTAACAAGCAGAAGGAGGCGTGGCAGATCTCACAAAGTATATACCGTTCATTTACCAGAAGACTGTCATAATTCTAAAAATATAGGGACGGGGCAGATCAGTGGGTCGGAGGCTACAGTCGGACGTAACCGACCGTAGGAGACCCTTTACTTTGTATAAATGTACTGACAAACACAAACAGAGCGTATGCATGCCACACCAGTCCCCCACTGCTCAGTGCCGCAAATTGAATGTAGCATATCTTCGGTGTTTCTTAACCGTATCGTAATAAAATTTACAGTACAATTAGAGAATGTCATAGGCTATGCTCATACCAAATTACAAGTCTATAGCTCTAATATTGTGGCTGCAGTTGCACATACATGCATTTTGAAAAAAATTGCCTATTGCATATCTTCGCTATTTCCAATTCAAATCATAAATAAATTAATATCATCGGTGGAGAATAGGTGTAGATTTTTGATTATTCGCGGATGAAGGAGGCGAGATATCAAAAGTTTGAAACAAACTTGATCTGCTTGCATTAGCTGACTACCTAAATCCGGAAAGGTGGTGTCTCTATCTCTTTTACTTGCTGAGATCTAGGTGTTCATACGGACAGACGGACGGACGGACATGCTTCTTCTTACTTGTTTGCCATGTTCCAGCTTGAATGACAGTAATGCCAGCGGGCGAGAGATACAAGTTCTGCAATATTGTTTGTTTAATAGTATGTATAGGATAGTTAAACACAATGATAGTTAGTATATAATCTAATTAACCATCTTCTATGTTCAATGTAACGCATGTTATTCGACTTTAATCGGTTTTTATCGATTAGAGCGCAAAAGGGCATGGCATTCAACATTTGAAATAAAATTGATCTTCGTATGGTCCTTAAAAAAAAAGGACGCTTTAACTCTTCTAGTTTTCAAAATCCACGCGTTCAAGCCGACGAACATGGTTATATGGACTTAGCTCGTTGTCCTGATCAAGAATATATATAGTTTTTGGGGTCTGCCACGCCTCCTTCTGCCTGTTACATACATTCGCACTAAGTTATTAACCATGTTTTGAGCCATTTGATGGGTACAGGGTATAAAAATGAACTGCGGCTTATGTTTGAATGCGTATGATAGGCAACACTTCTGGGAGACACTTTGGCGACACTTCTGGGGATAATCCAATGTCGTCTAGGCGATTAGCTGGCGATACTTTCCAAGAAGGTACCAAGTTCGGAACTCTGATTTCGATATACTTAACCCGTTAAGTGTGTAGAAAAGAACCGTTAGAAGTTGATGAAATTTGAATAAATTCCAAAAAAATGAATTCTAGAAAATGTTTGATTTTTGGAAAATGCCCACAAATTGTTCGGTTTTGTTTTTATTTAGTATTTTTGCTTTGTTGTTGTTTTACATGCTCCATAGCCTGACAATACACATACGCATGCACATATATATATATATATATATATATATAGTATATATATATATTTGTTTTAATTGTATTTATTTGGAATCCTCGTTGAGGGGAGGGGCATAAAATTTGCTTTTAAAAATATCATTACACATCACGTCGAATTACATTTTTGAGACATTATTTGCTTTTGGTTTTTTTTTTTTTTTTGTATATTTTCGTTTTTTGTTTTTGTTTATGTTTTTTGTAGCGTATATAAATAAATGCACACAATTGCATATACAGCTGCACAGCGCCTGAAGCCAGCGCATGCATGTACGTGCAAGTCTGTGCATGCACATTCGTGTACAAATAATGCAATAGACACACATCTATACAAATTATGCTATATATTGGGTTAATTTCGTTCCTTTTCTTTTTTTAATTTTTTATTTGTTTTAGTTTTTAGTTTTTGCTTTGCTTGGCTGCAATTGTTTGTTTAATTTGTTTTTTGTTTTGTTTTGTTTTGTCATTCTCTGCTCTCTGTTTTATTTTGTTTTTTGCGCACATAGATTCTGTGGTTTATTTTTTATTTTGTTTAAGTTTGAGGTCCGTTCAGACACAAGATACACAATTAGTGATAATTTTATCAAGTTGTAAAAAATTAATGCTCAATTACAAGAAATAACACTTACGCTGCGGCTGCCTTAGCTTTTCAGTTAAAATATGTATGCATGTATGCATGTTTTTTATGCGTTTTTTAGCGTAGCGCACACACACACATATTTAGTATACATATATATATGTATATGTATATAGTATATATATGTATATATTAGCTGTGAGCTAGAGACAAAGTGAAGTTTGCTTTTAATTCAATTTTATTCTCTATATATATTTGTTGTTCTGCTTGTGGCTCCGTGGGGCGGGGGATGCAGGGAGGGGGGAGTAAATGGAGGGAGGGGCGTACCTTTAGATACAGTACATAATACATACACAAATACATATATTAGCACTTAATACGCGTTTTCATCTTTTAGACACAATTCTTTAAACATATACATATATTTATATATAATTTGTTGGCTTATATCAAATACACACACATAGAAGTAGAAGCAGGCACACACACACACACACACATCGCTCACACAGATACACTATCGCTCACACAGATACTCACGCTCACACGCATACAAAGAGATTCACATTTAGTAGCTGGAAATTGTTTGCCTGGGCTCTAATTAGACATAAACACACATATATCAGTATATATATCAGTATATATATATATATACATGTGTATATATGATATAGGCATATTATATATCAATATATCAATTGCAATTAGTTTACTTGTTACACTTTAACATACATTTTAACATTAAACATACACAATTAATAAAGTGGCTTTCCCTACGCTCCACCCCACGCCCCTCCAGTCATCATATAGTACTATATACCATATATATGGGGCGGCTCACAAGGACGCAAAATCAAAAAAAAACACTATAATGCGTTTACATATATCACGGAAACACAACAAAGCCATTAATACAAAATATATAATATATACATACAAACATACATATATATAATTATACATATATATATATATATATCTAAATATATCAATATATATATGTGTGTACATATGTATACATTGAGCATGCATATAGACACGCACCGACACTCACACACACACACACACATACACATAATTATACATATAAAAAATAAATATAGCCTACTTAACTAATTTGCTTTTTTATGTTTACAAATACACGCACATACACATACATGGCATACACATATACATATCGGGTATATCCAATTTGCTCCATCTTGATCTTTTTTCTGTTTTTGTTTTTTTTTTTCATTTATACTGTTGCGTTTTACAAAAATTAGGACAATTTTGCTGCCGTTGCTTTTAATGATCTTGAAATCGATCGTTGGGTTCATTCTGCTGCTGCTGCTTCTTCTTCTTCTTCTTGTTGCTTGCTGCTGCTGCTCGGTGTCCATAGAGTTTCTATCTAAACTAGCCTAAACCATAACAAACGCATCCTTGCCGCAAAACAGATACGGAAACTGATCGATCATCGTCTGCACAATGTCCTCCAGGTAGGGACGCAGCTGCTCAAAATGCCCCATGTCCGTAAAGTCAATGGGTATCAAGGTGGGCCACCAGCAAATGGCCAGATTCTTGCTATCCATGCTGTTCAGCTTCGAATTGTCCGATACACTGCACAAAACAAAACAACAACAACAACAATTGGTTAACATTTGCAGCAACATTTGGAGTATGCGAATACTTACTGCACAAAGTGTTGGAATATATATTTGAGTATGGCAAAATTAATTGGTGGCAACTTCTGTAGCAACGACTTTAAAGCTATTAAACGACAGCTGCGATCCGTCTTCACCTCCACGTTCAGCTTGGACGAGCCCACGCCTCGTGATCCTGCCAAAAAACATGAGCAAATATAATATAATATAATATTATATAATATAAATTAGTAAAAACTACAGCAGAATGTTATCTAAATGGAAGCAAAATATTGCCAGTTTCGGTTGAGTAAATAACACATTTAGTTAACAACTCTTAGTTATGCATAGTTTCGCTAAATCAGATCTACAAATACTAACGTACATATAATTAATCATAATTAT